>JXCR01136771.1:78893-90330 GCA_002079205.1 Phalaenopsis hybrid cultivar | reverse complement strand
TTTAGAAAAAGATGAAATAAAACTGATCCCATATCTTTCATAGTTCAAATGAAAGAGCATTACACCTCAAGCTATGTATTTATCCCAAAAGATAAACACAAGACTTGAGGGTGAGGCTCGATCAAATAAACTAAAAAATATATGACATCTGTTTGGTCTGCAAAAACCATTTTATTTATAATCCAACAAGTTCCCTTATTTAATACGAAGAATTAAATAGGATTTATATTAAGCTGGGTTTGGAGAAGCTTTCTATAAGGGCGAGCCCCTATAGTTAATTACATCTTAAATGCCCGAAGTCACTTAAGAAAACTCTTAATAAAAATCAGGGAATATTATCTTTAAAGAGGTCAATAGGATATGGCTTTTCAATTAGATCCAAGAAAGAGTTGTGAAAAGGGAATGGCTTAAATTTGGAACATTTAATGTTGAATCCAAAGGAAGAAGAACTAGGGGATGTCACATACCTAGAGGAGAACCTCGGTGACTTCTCAAGCTACCCTATGGTTTGGCCTCAGTTTTGAAGAGAAATATTTAAATGTTTCATCCTGTTAATTTTATTAATTATGGTTTACACTCGCATGAAACAATCACACAAATAGCCTAGAAGATATGAGGATTTAGATCATGACAAACGACAACCTTGGAATCCTAAGACGGGTTAGGGCTTAAATTATACAGTAGAGCTATACAAAGACCTAAAGAAAAGTAGAAGATTTATGTTTGCATAAGCAAACCACGTTGAAGTCCTGTGGCTTTATTGTTTAAATCTAAGGAATGACTTAGCTGGTGTAGACATGTTCTACTCTTAAAGATGGTTGTGCAGCCCATAATGCTAGCTCCAAGCTTCTCGTCGTAGCAGGTTTAAGTTTTCTAATGTGTCAAGTTATGATGTCAAATCAGATGTTCCTAAGGGTCATGGTTATTTAAATATTATGGGGCATATTAAAGTTGATTAGAGCGACACCAGTTAGGGTCCTAGGGTTCCCTCATTCCGACACCACTATTTTCTTTCAGATTCACTTAATCTAAATGAATTTACTAACTCAACTTAATGAGTTTCATACTTTCATTTAGACAGTGGGAAATCTCCCTAGCAAATGTAGGTTACCTCCCCCAAGGTATTCCCGATCATCCCATAGAGACATTTTATTTTAGTTACAATTTTTGTTTTGTGATGTTTGTGATTAAATTTTGAGTTGTCTTATATTTTGAATATTGTGGTGGTAATTTTTATCTTGATTGATTTTTAGTTTTGGTTTTGGTTTTACGGCTATCCTAGTAGTTTTGGTTTTCATACAGAGTGACATCGTTGTTTAACATGCAAGCTCGAGGCAAGAAGTATAAGAAGGTAAATGCATTAATTTAAAAATGTATTTGTCAATTCTTCTCGTCCCTCCACCTGAAAGGTTAGTACTTGCAAGGCAAGTAAATAATTTTTCAGGTAATTTAAATTGCAGGAGTAGATAAAGGTTTAGCTACCCAATCCCTAGTTATGACTTTATTGAATCTCAGAAGATCCTAGTGGATGGTTTTAGAAAAAAACTAAGGAAAGTCCAATTTGCTTTTCAGAATGTCCAATAGATTTTAAAATTCTCGAGGCATGACCCCGGACCACTTTGAAGATCTCTTGAAATATTCTGAGTTCATTTTGAACTTATCATTTTATTCCATTAATCATCCAAGGTCGAATTTTGACTATCGCGTTGCTCAGTGAAACTTGACAATTTAATTATCCCGAGGATAGGGTACCTAATTAATCAATTAATGTTTCATTTAAAATTATGTGAGTGGGTTCCCCTAAGGCAAGTTTAAGTCATTTAAGATTGTGGTACCCGCAATTAAGGTCAGGCTTGTAGTATTTAAAGATGTTAATTTCCAATCATGTTATCTTCTAAATCCGATCAATTAAGTTTAGATATCGAGCCTATGTCACTATTAAGCCCTTAACATTCATGATAGGTGGAATGGTAATTATCAAAATTTTGATTTAAGTGATATGCATTTTTATTAAATGATCACATCATCCTTAAGTTTGGGCTTAAGAAAAAGCAAACTATTGTCTTTCTAGCTTAAGCCCGTCACTTAAGAATCATTTGATCTTGATTGACTTCCAAGTCAAAAAGATTAGGAGAATTCTAATTTTGTTGATGTTGTGCAAAGGTGGTGAGTGAGTTTCTACATTTTAATCCCATTGAATTTCAATCATCCAAACATGATCATTAAGATCAAAATTTCTCATTTTCCCTTGGTTAATCCTAAATTTTGATTAAGAACCAAAATCTAAAATGACTATTTTGCCCTCAGGTACTTTACCTCCTAACTCATTAAACACGACTCAAATGACTTGAGCATTCAGAGTGGCATATCCATGAGTTAATTGAAACATCATAGGAGAATAAAGTGGTTTTTTTTTTGAGTTTTTTTATTTAATTTAATTTAAATAATTATTTAAATTCAGGAAATAGGGTTTTAAAAATTGATTTACTTAACTATCCAAAAAAAAGTTTTTATTTATGAGAAACTTATTAGAGGTTTTCTTAGGTCAGAGAAACACATAGGCAAAATTTTGTGATTTTTTAAATTAAATTATTTTTTTTTTCATTTTGGATCAATTTCATTGATATAATTAAATAGAAAATAATGTTTTAATTATCAAAATTATTTTTATATATTTATTAGACTTCTCTAAGTTCAAAAAACTCAGATAATTAAATTTTGAATTTTTATGATTTTTAATTTATTTGTTATAATTATTTTAATGAGAAAATAAGGAAAATTTACTTTTAAGTTTTTCAATTTTATTTTTAAGTTAGAAAAATTAGGAAAAATATCCTAATGAATTCTATGTGATTAGGGAAAACTTACACACATTTTGAACCATTATTTGTATTTTTTAAAATTTTGATTATTTTAATTATTTTTAATTCAAAATACACTTTAAAAATGACATATTTTCACAAAAATAGATTTTATTTTTATTAAATTCCCTAGATCACGAGGAACTCAGAAAATTATTTCTCATGATTTTTCTAAGCTTTTTTAATTTATTATAATTATTTTCGTACAAAAATACAAAGTTTTTTTAAAAATTAATTTTAGTACTTAAACTAAGCCAAATATTTTTTTAAATTTTTATAGTAAGTAAATATGATTTTTATGCACAATGTGGAATTGATTTTTTCAATTTTTGATAAGTACATAATTTACATTAGTTAACACAAGGTGTATACATTTGATTAAATATGGAAATGTACAAAATAATTCAAAACATTATAATATTTTTCCTAGACTTTTCTGACCACAGTAAACTTACTAATATTATTCTCATAATTTTCTAAATGATATTTTGATTTATATAGTTAAAATAAGCCAAAATGGTCACCCAAGCTTGAAAATTAGGGCTAGAAGCATAGAGATGTCTTCTGACCTTAGAAAAATCAGAGAACATTCCCTATGTGATGAGGAATAAACCTTAGAAATTTCAAGCCATGGTGAGTCATATTTAGTCATGGAGAATTGAAATACCACAAAGGGTATTTAATTAATTAAAAATCATATACTTGGCAAATAATATTTATTTTTGGTCCACATTATTCTCCTCTGTTCACTAAACAAGAGAGTATTTTTTTTTATTTTTCTATGCAAAGATATGAATTTTTAAAGATCTGACATTTAATTTAATTCATAAAACCTATTTATCTACTTATCATGCGGCGCTGACTAGATTGTAGGCAGCTCCGAAAGATGACGTGGCACACTCTCATTTGTTGTGCTATCCACCTACGCATGCCCAGCAGTCTGCGGTTCACGCATCAGGAGTCGATCTAGCTTGATCCCCTCCGTCCATTGGATACATGTGTGATCGAACGACATCCATTCATTGTCCCCAAGTGACCTAACTCGTAAACCGTCCACACTAAAACCTTAAGATCTTTGCCTAGACTCAAACAAATCACATTGGGTTTGTTTCTAAGCCTTCATCTTCTCAAGACAAACACATCTATATGGTTAATCAAGTATGAAATCAAGCCATTACTCATTGACAATTAAAATAAGCTTGAGTTAGGGTTATAGCTCAAAACCTTTGTCTGAGAGGGGAGGCCTCAATAAGATAGTTGTGGTAGCTTCGGTTGAGTCCAAAAAACCTTCAAATGAAGTCATGTGCCGTGGTGAATCATCTAGGTATGATTTCGACCAAGATGGATTTCAGGTGTTGGTCTAGAGCTATCTTAGAGGTTGTTTCAGTAGAGGCTTTAATGATAAATCAACTCCTCTTACTCTAAAGATTGTGTGTACATAATTAATTTGACTTTTGTGGACTGTGGAGAGATTTCCTGATATGTGCTAAAAGTTTGAGCTCAAAATTGGGCTCTCACAGTGGGAATCAGAGGGGGAAAATGGTTGGCTTGTTTTGAGGAATGCTTGGAGAGTCTTTGGTTAGATTTTGACAGAGTTTTCCTAAGGATTTTGAACACCTCCCCTTTGTCCATGGAGAAGATGGTTTAAATAGAAGGGCTTAGGGTGGAGCTTAGGGCCAGTTGATGGGTGCAAAGAGTTGCTTAGGTGGAGGGCTGAGGAGCTCTAAAGAGCAGTTAAGGTGAGCTGGCCTCTAGGGTTGAAATTAGGTTTGATTTAGGGGTGGTGGCTCATGGCTTTGGCATTTTTCGGTGAGTAGGGTGGTGTTGACCTCATTTTTTGTTAGTTTAGTTTTTCCTCTTTAGTAGCCTAGGGTCTAGCCATAGGACTTTTCCTATTGACTATTCCTAGAAAACTAGACATGAAACCCTCACCATTAGAAATTCTACCCTCTTCTCCACTCAACTTGAAGTTCCACTTGTTGGTCTCAACCTCTAAATACTTAATAGGTGGGGTCACTATGGGGAACTCAAGATGAGTCACCCTTAGGATTGCTAGACCTTAGGGTTGACCTTGGGTGTTGGTCTGGAGCTAAGGCACTCACTAAAATTATCTGCACCCACAATCACTCACAACCCTGAACTCAAATTTCTAGCTTAGAGCCCTTGATCTTTTGGGATACTCATGTAGATGGTCCCCTACACCTACTAGCCCTAAGTTTATGGTTTAGCTAAGACCACTATGCAGAGAACCCAAAATTGGGTTTCCTTTGGTCCATGGTGTATTGGTGATGATTGGTACCTCAACTCTACCAAAATACCCATCCTAGCCTTTTACCCCTAAAAGACCCCCAAATTACCAAATCACCCCTCTTTGATCCAAAATTCCAAAAATTCCAAAAATTTCCAAAAAATCCCAAATATTCCCAATTTTATTTCTCTCAACTACGACATGACCCAATTTGGCCAATTTGACCATTTTTAAGNCTCGGCGGGAACCCAAACTGGTGCTGGCCAATCCGGAATATGAGATTCAGCCTCAAGTGGGATGTATGATCCTGGGCTCCATAGTGTGCGCTGATCCGTCTCCAGTGGGACATACGGTTCATTTGCCACGAAATTTGGAGTCTGAGACACGTTGGTGCTTGAAGTGTATTCTTTTAATGTACTTAAACACTGTAGATGTAGAACGTTGCAGTCCGGGCATTCTACAAATGCGCTCGTGGCTGATGTCCTGGCTGGTACCTCAACGTTGCATGTTGGGCAACCTCTGCACAAGATATCTGGGACCGGGGGCACATCTGATCGTGTCACAAATCCTGACTCTTCATCTCTAGTGGGCAGCCTGGCAGAAGTTTCTCTTAGATCTGGATCGTAAATATGTCCCTCAGGAATGGAGGTAAGAAAACTGCTCACGTCTCTTTGGCGCTTGCGCTCCTATCGCAGAAAGGTTTTCTGTTTCTTTGAGCTTGCATTTCTGCGTTGTGTCCTGCGGAGTGGAGCATTTGGTAGTTGTTCACTATAGGCAAGCTATTAGGCCCCTTGCTGGAGTAGCTATCATGGAGGGCAGTCGGCTGGGCCCCTCCATCGGATCTTGTTCGGCTATCACGTTTTTACCTTTACGTGACACATCGTCTTGAGTGGTCACCCTCAACAGTAAAGGCAGTCCCTCCTTTTCTTTATTGCTGACTACGTCCATTAGGACCCTCGTAGTCCATATCAATCTGGTTGAAATCCATGTTGAAATCAATGACACCTTCTTGTGGCGTCATCTCTTCATTCAGTGCGAGGTTCCAGCCGTCCTGGAAGGCAAAGATCAGCCTCTGTCCTGACATTTTTTTGAAGACGACAGAAAGAAACGTCAGTGGGCTGAAGTTTGGCATGAACAAGAACAAAACAGAGTATCTATTAAAGTAAATTTTAGTTTATTTTGTTGAAAACGATTACTCATTTTATGTGTGAGTTTTGTTTAATTTAATGGAATATTTAAATTCAAAAGTAGAAAAGAGAACGTGTGAAGTTTAAAAAAAAATCTCAAAATTTTCATTATATTGAGGTTAATTACAAAATTTGGACCCGATCATAGACATATGGCCATATAGATAACCCTAAAACAATCAAAGTTTCAAAGTTTCAAAGTTTCAAAGCAAGCAGAGGCAAGCGGAGGCAGGCAACATCAGGCTGCGTAATAGGTTTTTAGGTATCATCCATTTATCGGTAACATGGGTCTTTCACCCCGGGAGTCCACTAATTGGTAGGCTCCTCATGTATAAACCTTTTCAACGATAAATGGTCCCTCCTAAGTTGGCTCGAATTTTCCACCTATTTTCTGGCGAGCAAGAATAGGTCTTTTGAGCACAAGCACGAGGTTACCAATTTTGAATGTCCTTGGGCGGACCAATTTTTCATGGGCTTGTAGAGCTCCAAATGTAGTTGTGCATCCAATTGTTTTCCCTCGAGACTCTTCAGTTCTTTATGTCTGAGTTTTCTGCTTTCTTTCGTTGTGAGTTGGTTGGCAACGGCGACTCTGAGAGATGGTGTCTGGATTTCTAGCTGTAGCACGGCCTTGGTCCCGTACACGAGCATATAAGGTGTACACTGAGTGAGAGTCCTGAAAGTCGTCCGGTAGGCCCATAAGGCCATGAGCATATAAGGTGGACACTGAGTGGGAGTCCTGAAAGTCGTCCGGTAGGCCCACAAGGCTTCTAACAATTTGTTGTGTCAATCCCTTTTATTTTCATCCAGTTGTTTTCTTCAAAATCTATACCAGTGTCTTGTTGAAAGCTTCAGCCAGACCATTTGCTCTGGGATAGTAAATTTTAGAGTATCTTCAATCTATCCCATGTCTTCTGACAAAATTGTTGATCTTCGTGCTTTTAAAAATTGTCCCATTGTCAGAGATTATTCTTCGCGGTACTCCGAAACGGTAGACGATTTGGCCTTTAAAAAATTGAAAGATGTGCTGTGTCGTAACCTCACGTAACGGTACTGCCTCTGCCCATTTGGAGAAGTAATCTGTAGTGGCAGGAGGGTCTATTGGATCTATTATGTATGTTCCCCAACACTCGAATGGCCACGAGGCAACAGTTAGGTGTAGGAGGCTGGTGTAAGACCACCTCATGCACTTGGCATTGGTGACATCTTCTGGCTGTATCCATGAAATCGGACATCATTGCTGACCAATAATATCCAAGTCTTTTAATCTTTATTTTCATTTTTGGTCCCAACTGGTGAGCGCCACAAATTCCAGCATGTACTTCTTTCACAATATTTTGTGCTTCGGCTCTGCTCAAACACCGTAGCCACATTTGGTCGAACGATCTTCTGTAGAGAACATTTCCCACCAAGGCGTAATACATGGCCCTTCTTGTGATGTGGTACGCCTCAGACTTGTCCTCCGGCAGCTTCCCAGTATGCAAATATTCTATTAATGGCTTGTGCCAATCTTTGTTGATGTCAGCAACTGTATTTATTGTTTCTTCTTTTCCTAGTTTGTGTAAAGTTTCGAAGTCATTTCAAGACAAGACTCGTCTTCCTTACACCGTGACTTCGATGGAATCCCCCGGGGGACACGCCATTTCCTTAGCGAGTTTTGCTAGAGCATCGGCATGAGCATGTTGACCTCATTTTTTGTTGAGGTTTAGTTTTTCCTCTTTAGTAGCCTAGGGTCTAGCCATANACTAAAAGAGGATTAGAGAAATAAACATAATTATATCAAACATCCTTGAAACACCACTAAGCCCAATTAGGATTAAAATTTAGCTAAGTGTTGAAATTACATTAACTTGCCTCTTTAAGGGTCTTCACCCACATAATTTTCAAATTAAATGATAAATGATAATTACCCTATTCTTAGAGATAATTGAGACATCAATGTTCACTGAGTAATAAGGGTATTCACAGGATGAACCATCAAGAAACATAATGAGTTTAAATGGACTCAAGGCTTTTCACTAGTTGGTGAGAGAGAGGCAAGGACCTGCCTCCCCCTCTTAACTTGTTGGATACCTCAGAGGCCTATTAAACTAAATATGCTTCGCTCAATGAAATCATCCTTAATTAAACTTTTAAGGACTCACCAAGATATGATATAGGGTTAGGAAAATTACCAAAATTTTACTTTTCCTGCTCTTCATAAACTGCCTTAACATGCACTTTAAGTTTCAGGTGGTGGAACGAGAAGACCCACCAGGAACGCTTTTACAGTTATAGTACTGTCTTTCTTCTAGCTTTTCCTTACATGTTTCATGCTTGCATAAACTTGCATGTTAACCATAATCATAAATCAAAACTAAAACTAAAATCAACTAATATAAAATTCACCGCCACAACATGCGAAATATAAAACAACTCAAAATTTAATCACAAACATCACACAAAACCACAACTTTAACTAAATTAAGACGTCTCTATCGAATGATCNAACATGTATTACATGATGTACCCTTTTTGAGGCATTAGCCTATGTTTGATATGTAGCATCTTTATTGAAGCAAATTAATGGAAATTTCTTTCAAGTTGTGCCTTTTTGTCAATTGCCTTTTTGTGTGATGGATGAAAGCCGCGAACCATGCGATGGTTCAGAGTTCCAATGAACAAAGAACGAAACGACAAATCTTCAACAATAAATAAAACACAAATAAAAGATAATCATAAATGAATAAATAACAAAATAAATTTCTTTTAAAAAATCAACCAATTAAAATTAAAATTTTAAAAACGCATTTTTGAAAAATCAATTGTGATAAAAACAACAAGAAAATAAAATAAACCTGTTGAGTAGATTCTTTCATTTTCGAAATTTCCTACTCTTTGTGCGTGCAGCACAACCATCGTTATCTACACTAACTCTCTGCACATACTCGCAGAATTTCACATTCTGCACATAACTTCACAAAACTCTACAAATCTTCTTCAAAATCAACCTTCTCATATAACACACTACTGCAAATTCAACATCACAAGCTCTTTGTAAATTTCATATCACATCTTCAAATCAGTACCTAAATCCTGATTCTCATATCTTTGAATTGATACCTAAACTTCAATTCTCTCATCTTTGGATTGATACTTACATTTCAATTCTCTCATCTTCGGATTGATACTAACATTTCAATTCTCACTTCTGAATCAATCCTACATTTTTGATTCTTTACAATTCTCACGAATCAGTCCTACATTTCTGATTCTTTACATTTGAGGTTGGTCCTTACATTCCGACACTTTCTTTTGAGAATTGACCTAGATTTTAATTCTCACTTCCGAATCAGTCCTACATTTCTGATTCATTACATTTGAGGTTGGTCCTTACATTCCGACACTTTCTTTTGAGAATTGACCTATATTTTAATTCTCACTTCCGAATCAGTCCTACATTTCTGATTCACTACATTTGAGGTCGGTCCTTACATTCCGACACTTTCTCTCGAGAATTGACCTACATTTCAATTCTCACTTCCAAATCAGTCCTACATTTCTGATTCATTACATTTGAGAGCGGTCCTTACATTCCGACACTCTTTTTTGAGAATTGACCTACATTTCAATTCTCACTTTCGAATCAATCATACATCTCTGATTCATTATATTCGAGGTCGGTCCTTACACTCCGACTCTCCCTCTCTCTCTCTTTTTGAGTTGATATTTGAATTTCAATTCCCACCTCAGGGTCAACACTTACATTTTGACTCCCATCCTTTGGAAATCTTTGAAATTTCATAACTCAAAATTCACTCTCCGATCCCTAGTGAGAGTCCCTACTCCTTGATTTCAACCAGACGATCACCTATTAATTCCCTGGCAGAAACAAATCACACACACAACTCTACACATACTTCTGGGTCTGTTGACTTAGGAGTCTTTATTGGTTTTTGTTGATCTCATCGGTCAACGCTAATATGTGCGGTGTGCTTGCCCAACACATCACACATATTGGGGGTCCATTTGTTGACCTCATTTTTGGTTGAGGATTAGTTTTATTTCCTCTTTAGTAGTCTAGGGTCTAACCATAANCGCGTTGCTTTAGGAGCCCATCCTATTGCAACCTTTCAAATCAATATTCTAGAGCTTAAGGATTTTATATCTGATTCCGTGTTGCTTTAGGAACCCCTCCTATAGCAATCTTTCGAATAAAATTCAACGATATTCCTGAGGTTGAGGAAATAAGCCCTTCGATTAATTCAAGATATCCTATTTTCACGGTCAGTCCTTACATTCTGACACCTTCTTTTGAGAATTGACCTACATTTCAATTCTCATTTTTGAGAATTGACCTACATTTCAATTCTCATTCCTGAATCAATCCTACATTTCAATTCTCATTTTTGAATCAGTCCTACATTTCTGATTCTTCCGAATCAGTCCTAAATTCTGATTCTTCACATTTGAGGTTGGACCTTACATTTCGACACTTTAGAATCAATCCTACATTTCATTCTCATTTCCGAATCAGTCCTACATTTCTGATTCATTACATTCGAGGTCGGTCCTTACATTCTTTCTCATTTCCATTTGAGGTCGGACCTTACATTCTGACACCTTCTTTCAAGAATTGACCTACATTTCAATTCTCATTTCTATCAGTCCTAAATTTCTGATTCTTTACATTTGAGGTCGGACCTTACATTCCGACACCTTCTTTAGCAGTCCTAAATTTCTGATTCTTTACATTTGAGGTCGGACCTTACATTCCGACACCTTCTTTCAACTTACATTCTGACACTTTCTTTTGAGAATTGACATACATTTCAATTCTCACTTCCGAATCAGTCTTACAGTCTGACACCTTCTTTTGAGAATTGACCTACATTTCAATTCTCATTTCCGAATCAGTCCATCGGTCGTTATATTTTGCCACTCTCTTTTAAGAATTGACATACATTTCAATTCTCATTTTCATATTTCTGATTCTTTACATTTGAGGTCGGTCCTTACATTCCGACACTTTCTTTTGAGAATTGAGGAACATTTCAATTCTCATTTCCAAATCAGTCCTACATTTCTAATTCTCTACGTTTGAGGTCGGTCCTTACATTCCGACACTTTCTTTTGAGAATTGACCTACATTTCAATTCTCATTT
>JXCR01136771.1:0-42272 GCA_002079205.1 Phalaenopsis hybrid cultivar | reverse complement strand
AGTTGGTGAGAGGGAGGCATGGACCTGCTTCCCTCTCCTAACTTGTTGGATACCTCAGAGGCCTATTAAACTTAATATTCTTTGCTCAATGGAATCATCCTTAATTAAACTTTTAAAGGACTGACCAAGATATGACATAGGGTTAGGAAAATCATCAAAAAGTTATTTTCCCTACTCTTCATAAATGCCCTCACATGCATTTTTAAGTTTCAGGTGGTNAACCAAGATAAAATTCACCGCCACAATATTCAAAATAAAAAACAACTCAAAATTTAATCACAAACATCACACAAAATCACAACTTCAATTAAATTAAGATGTCTCTATCGGATGATCGGATATCCTTCGGAGGAGGTAACCTAGGTTGCTAATAAGGATTCCCACGGTTTAAATGAAATTATGGAACTCATTAAGTTGGGTTTGATAAGTTCATTTGGACTAAGTGAATCCAATAGAAAGTAGTGATGCCGGAACGAGGGAATCGTAGGATCCTAACCGGTGTCACCCTAATCAACTTTAATATGCCCTCAAAAAATTTAAATAACTTCAACCATAGGGCCACCTGATTTGATATTATAACTTGACAAACAAGATAACTCAAACTCGTCAAGGCNACCTAAATTACCCAAAATCCCCTAATTGGCCAAATTACCAAAATCCCTCTTGGGCCCAAAATTCTAAAAATTTGAAAAGAATCCCAAAAATTTCCAAAACCTCCAAACTATTCCCAATTTCATTTTCCTCAACTATCACATGACCCAATTTGGCCAATTTGACCATCTTTGATGAAAACCTCCAAATTGCCCTTAAAAGGACCAAATTTCCCCAAATTTATCTCAAATGTCCATCAATTTGATCTCAATTAACCCCAATTTCAATCTTAAACTCAAATTAACTTTTTATATGGCCAAACTAGACCAAATCTATGCTTAATTGGCCCATGATTTGAGCCTAATTTTGGTATAGGTCAAACCCCCAATTTTGGTCACATGACCTAATCTCACCAAATTGAACCCATAGCCTAGTCAATTAGTCCCAATTAATGTTGAAATTTTTTTATAAATTACTACACATCAAAATCAACCATCAATTGGCCTTCTTGAAGCCTCAAATCCATTTAGTTTTGGTCTAAATCCAAAATTCCCAAATTTAGCCCCAAATTGGCTAGGTCCCAAAATTTCACCCAATTGATTGCCTTAACCCCCAAATTGATATCCAATTCATGTTGAAAACTCTTTATGGGGTCCCTATTGACCATTTACAATAATAAATTTGGAATTAGCCCAAGGCTATCCCAAACCTAGCCCAACATAACCAAATTGATTAGAATTCAAAATTCTCTCAAATTGTCCCTTCAATTGAGCTCAAAACCACTGCCATCCTTCACCAAAGTTGTTCTTTATGATCATGTACAACAAATGCAACATTTATTTGATCCAATTGATATGGCTAGCCTAGACCAAACCAAATATTTTGTCATTTGCACCCACTTGGACCCGTGCATAAATGTGACCCAACCACCCTAAAGCAACCAAATTAACTCCACCTCAGCCATTAGTTGACCCCTAAGACTGAGCCAAAACCCATCTAACCACCTAAAATAAGCTATTAACGAAGGGTCAAACAAATTAAAGGATCTTATTCCCCAAAATACACATGGTTAAGATATCCTTGCTAAATTAAAGCACATTTGCATTAAATTGTTGTGATGGATTCCTCTGGATGCCCTGAGCACCTAGCCACCTCCCACTGGCCGGTTCGCCAGCCTAATTGCTGGAAAATGTCCAAACCAAGTGCCACGCCCATGGAGCTTCACCCAAATCAAACCTAGAGTCCACCTTATCCAAATTGAATTCTAAAGCTCCTTTGCGCTCCACCTAAGCACCAGATTACACCCTCTAACTGGTCATGACAGCCACCATAACCTCATTTTTATAAAAGGCCACCTCCATTGCTGTTGAAGCAAGTGCTGAAAATTTCTTAGAGATACCTCCCCAAATTGACCACAGAGCTTCCTTAAAATCCCTTCAGTGCATTCATCCTACTTTCCCTCACCAATTTCCACTGTCGGAGTTCAATTATCAGCTCGAAACCTTGCTGGAAACTAGGACAGAGCTCATTACACCTCCACACTCCACCAAACTCAAATTAACTCTATCCACACCTTCATAACTAAGAAAGAAGCCAAAGCCCCATAAAATCCCCCTTCCACTGAGCCTCTACCATAGCTATAAACCAACAACCAAATCCGTCCGTGATCGAATTCATACTTAGGCCTCACACCATAGCAAGAGGCTTAATCCCTAAGCTCTTTGGACCCTAGCTAACGTGCCAAGACCCTCTGATTGAAGTTTAACTTCTCAGAGCAAAGGTATAAAACTTCTCTCCCTCTCGAGCTTATTTTGATTCTGCATTCTATAAGGCTTAATTTAATTGCATGATTAAACTCCTCCTCCTCCCGAGCTTCTTTTGATTCTCCATTTACTTAAGCTTGATTTCATGGTACATTAATTCCTCCTCCCGAGCTTATTTTGATTCTCCATTTACTTAGGCTTGATTTCATGGTATATTAATTTCCTCCTCCCGAGCTTATTTTGATTCTCCATTTACTTAAGCTTGATTTCATGTCATCTTAACCGCTCCCTTCTCAGAGCAAAGGTATAAAACTCCTCCTCCTGAGCTTATTTTGATTCTTCATTTACTTAAGCTTGATTTCATGGTACCTTAGCAGTATAGATTATGTTCGTCTCGCTTAGACGAGTCCATAGGATCAAACCCGAAGTGATTTGGTTGAGTCTAGGCCATTAGACTTACAATGGCTTAATTTCATGGCTTATTAACCGTATAGATATGTTCGTCTCACTTAGACGATTATAATGGCTTAATTTCATGGCCTATTAACCGTATAGATATGTTCGTCTCACTTAGAAGAATTCATAGGATCAAACCCGAAGTGATTTGGTTGAGTCTAGGCCGAGATCTTAAGGTTTTAGTGTGAACGTAGGATCAAACCCAAAGTGATTTGGTTGAGTCTAGGCTGAGATCTTAGGGTTTTAGTGTGGATGGTCACGGGATCATTCTATGAGGGACAATGACGGGGAGCCGTTTGATCAACCGTGTATCCAATGGATGGCCAAGATGAAGCCGGGTAGTGCTTCTTTACACAAACTGTGGGGCACGTGGCTGCTGGCATGGACAACAACGTCAAATGGGAGGGCGCCGCGTGGAGCTTCGGAGCCGCCGTAGGTTGACGAGGCGCTGTGTGGATAAGAAGAAAGATATGGTATTTTTCTATTTATTTAAACTCCCTTAACTTCAAAAATACATAACTTTGTGCAGAAAAATCATAAAAGTAAAATAAAAAGACCCTCTTGCTTAGTGAAAAAGAGAGAACAATGTGGAAATAATTTGAAGTCCATTTGGTGAATATTTNTTTTTTCTATTTATTTAAACTCCCTTAACTTCAAAAATACATAACTTTGTGCAGAAAAATCATAAAAGTAAACTAAAAAGACCCTCTCGCTTAGTGAAAAAGAGAGAACAATGTGGAAATGATTTGAAGTCCATTTGATGAATATTTTTTTTTAATTAAATAAATACTGATTTAAATCTTTTGATTCTCCATGCATGTAAACTTATCATCATAGCTTGAATTTTTGGCATGTTGTAGCCTCTGTCAAGGAGAACATTCTCTGATTTTTCCAAAGCCAGAGGAGGTCCCTAGACAGAGGATCCCATTTTTCAAGTCTATGTGCATTATTTGCTTAAAATAATGATGGAAATTAGCATGTTGCTTAGAAAATTCTAAGAAAATTTTGGAATGTTTATGATGACCAGGGACCTTTTGGAAACAATTTCATGGGCNATTAAATACTGATTTAAATCTTTTGATTCTCCATGCATGTAGACTTATCATCATAGCTTGAATTTTTGGCATCTTGTAGCCTCTGTCAAGGAGAACATTCTCTGATTTTTCCAAAGTCAGACGAGGTCCCTAGACAGAGGATCCCATTTTTCAAGTCTATGTGCATTATTTGCTTAAAATAATGATGGAAATTAGCATGTTGCTTAGAAAATTCCAAGAAAATTTTGCAATGTTTATGATGACCAGGGGACCTTTTGGAAACAATTTCATGGGTCAAGTCATTTAAAATGTACTTAATTTTCATGAACACAAAATCATTAAGGAATTTAATTTTGAAGGATATAAACATTTAATTGACTTGATTTTTATTCTCCACTGTTATTTGTGATCCATAGAACTTACCATAAAAATTTCAAAATATTTTGAGTACATTTGATAACTTAACTTGATTTTTGNTTCATGGGCCAAGTCATTTAAAATGTACTTAATTTTCATGAACACAAAATCATTAAGGAATTTAATTTTGAAAGATATAAACATTTATATGACTTGATTTTTAGTTTTCACTGTTATTTGTGATCCATAGAACTCACCATAATAATTTCAAAATATTTTGAGTACATTTGATAACTTAACTTGATTTTTAAAGATAAACATCATTTTTGGCATTTAAATGATATTTAGAAAAATCAAAATATAACTAAAAAATTTATAAAAATTTATTGCCTTGATTTCTCTGTGATCAGGGGTATTTTTTAAAAATAAAATGATATTGAAAATAAAAACTTCATTTTTAGCCTATTTTTAAATATTTAAATAATTAAAAATTCCTAAAAATCGCAAAAATAATAAGATGCATGGAATTGTTCTAAATTGTTTCCTAAGCACATAGGAACAATCAGAATATTTTTTCTTATTTTCTAAATGAAGATATTGAATTTTGAAGCTTAAAAATGATTTTTAAAGGCTAAAAATGGGTTTTCATTAAGAATAACTCAAATAAATCAAGGAAAATTCAAAAAAATATAAAGTCTTCTCCTCTGAGTTCTTTGACCTTAGAAAGACTTTTCAAAAATACAAAACTTAAATGTCTTCATTTGAAATATTTTATATTTAATAAATACCCTAGAATTTAAAATAATTCTTAAAATTAAAAAAAAAATTCAAAAAATTATGAAATCTGGTCCAAAGACTTCTCTGGTCTAGGTCTACCTCTAGTAAAAATTTCAATGGATTATGAATTACCTTAGTCAAGTTAGGAATTTTTTTTTTGAAAAATCCTATTTTTGATTGAAAATAATTATATATAATAAGTTAAATTTTGAAAAATTACATTTTCTCCTCTGATGTCTTAATTGACCCATGAATGGGGTAGAATAAAAATTTCAAATTCATTTGCATTAAATTTGATGAATTATGAAGTGTTAGAGCCTTGAGGGTAACCGTGTAATTTTGGAAACTTAGCCTTAATTAACATTTAGGCTTAATTCAAGAAGGAAAATGGATAACCTCTGATCTTAATCAATTTATTTGATGTTTGGAACACAAGGGGTAAATTGGTAGAAGCCAACCTCACTTTCTTAATTAAAAAGATAAGTTAATAGATTTTTAAATTAGTAAAATTTGGAAGTTTATTAAAATAAAATGAACCTAGGGGTTAGGGGTATGACTTTTGAAGTAAATAATCAATCAATTCAATACACCTATTTTGATTTTCAAATAAAATTCAAATCATGAATCATGACCACCTAAAGCCTAACATTTTTAATACTAATTAAGACACTGACCTAGGTTTTAAGGGCTTAGTAGTGACTTAGGCTAAATATAGTTTGATTTAAATGAGACACTCACTTAGGTCTTAATGGCTTAGTAGTGACTTAGGCTAAATCAAGTTTCATTTAAATAATGATTTGAAAAGTAAACATCATTTAAAATTAAAACATCTTTCAAACACTACAAGCCCAATTAGGACCAAAATTTGGCCAAGTGTTCGAATAACACTAACTTGCCTCTTTAAGGGTCTTCACCCACATAATTCTTAGATTGAATAACAAGTGATAATTACCCTATTCTTAAGGATAATTGAGACATTAGTGTTCATTGAGCATTAAGGGCATTTACAAGATGAATTATTAACCAACATAATAAGTTTAAAAGAACTTGGGAATTTCCACCAGGCAGCGAGAAAGCAGCATGGAACTGCTTCTTTCTCTAGATATGTTGGATACCTCGGAGGTCTACTAAACTTAATATACTTCGCTTGATAAAATCATCCTTAATTGATCAAATAAGGACCCACCAAGATATGACATAGGGTTAGGAAGATGACCAAAAACTTACTTGTTGCCTCTATATAATCTACCCTGACATGCATCTTGAGTTTCAGGTGGTGGAACGACAAGACTCGTCGAGTACGCTTTTTTACAGTTTTCAGCGTTGTCTTTCTTGTACTTTTATACTATACTTTTGTGCTTATACAAATTTGCATGGAAAACTAAAATTATCAGGATAGTTACAAAACCAAAACCAAAACAAAAACCAAAACTAAAACTAAAACCAAAATAAAAATCAACCAAGATAAAATTCACTGCCACAACATTCAATATAAAACAACTCAAAATTTAATCACAAACATCACACAAAACTACAGATTCAACTAAATTAAGACATCTCTATCTGATGATCAGGAATTCCTCAAAGGAGGTAACCTACAATTACTAACGAGGCTTCCTAAAATTTAAATGAATTTATGGAACTCATTAAGTTGAGTTTAAAAATTTCATTTAGACTAAGTGAATCCAATCGAAAATAGTGGCGCCAAAATGAGGGAACCGTAGGATCCTAACCGGTGTCGCTCTAATCAACTTTAAGATGCCCCCATAAAATATAAAGAACTTTAACCATAGGGCCACCTGATTTGACATCTTAACTTGACATACTAGAAAACTCAAACTCATCGCGGCAAGGAGCTTAGAGCTAGTATGGTGGGCAGCACAACCATCTTCAACCGCAAAATCTGTCTTCCCCAACTAAACAAATCTTACTTCCTTACACTTAAACAACAAAGCCATATGACTTCGAGGTTGTTTTGTTATCCAACGTAAATCATCACCTTAACTTTAGTCATTTGTATAGCCCTGCTATATAATATATGCCTTAACTTGTCTTAGGATTCTGAGGATGTTGTTTGTCACAACCTAAACCCTCACATCTTCCAGGCTATTTGTGTGATCATTTCACATGAATGTAAGCCCTAAATAATAAAATTGACAGGATGAAACACCTAAATATTTCTCCTTAAAACTGAAGCCAAACATTAGGATAGCTTGGGAAGTCACCGGGCTTCTCCTCTGAACCCACGACATCCCCTAGTTCTTCCTGCTTTGGACTCTACAACAAAATGTTCCAAATTCAAACCAATCCTCTTTCACACCTCTACATTCGAACTCATTGAAAAGTCCTACCCTTTGAAACTCCTTAAAGATAATATTTCCTGATTTTTATTGAGTGTCTTCTTAGGTGACTTTGGTCATTTAAGATGTAATTAACTATAAAGGCATGCCCTTATAGGAAGCATGTTCGAACTGAGCTTAATATAAATCTTATTTAACTCTTTATATAAAATAGGGGAACTTGTCGGCAAATATAAAGGTTTCGCAGACCAAACGAACGTCATATCTTCCTTAATTTATTTGATCGAGCCTCATCCTCAAGTCTTGTGTTTTCCTTCTTGATAAATATAGGATTTGAGGTCTAGTGCTCTGTCATTTAAACTATAAAAAAAATGGGGTCAGTTTGATTTCATTAAAACATCCTTCTGAAGCGGGCAATGAGATTTCAATTTCGGTGACCGACAGCTTCGTACGGGCAACTCCCCCGAACCAAAATAGCGTCGACAGCTTCTGGGGACTCCGCTGGGGACAAGCTTCTCTCTCCATACAAATCTAGAAATATTATTTTCACACATCGATAATGTGTTCATGTCCCTCTTGGACCAAATTACCTTTCTTTCGTTGGCATACTTTAACCATTTCTATCTTGGGAAGGTACAACCAACTCCTTGAACTTCAGGACTAGCTGTTCAACCATCTTTGAACAGAGGGGTTAAGAAGGCCATTAAGGATTTTTTAAATTTTCATGTGGGGTCGGACCCCCAATAGGTGTGTCGGTGATCTAGTTCCACCTGGGCATTTTCTGCCACTAAATAGGTTCCACACTAGGTCCTGAAATACTTCACATCTCCCTTCCAAATTTTATTTGCGATTTCGTAAATTAAAACAAATTGTGTTGTGTTGCGTGCACTTTAAAATTTCTTATATTAATTAAATTTTACCATTTTTTAAATAAAGATGTTAAAATACCCATAAAATAAGACTCGCCTCGTCTACAGATCAACCTCTACTTTCAGTGCTTGCACTAAAAATTACGAGATTTTGACCATATAGCTAACCCCAAAAACCAATGGCTTACCCAATGCTGATCTTTTCCTGCAACCTGCTAACGAACCGTAGCTCCCGTAACGTCTCTCCCACTATCAAGTTCGGGGCTGGATTTGAAGATCTCAAGGCCATCGTCGGGAAAACCCCGTTCGTTGTAATGAACATCGCCTCTCCAGAAATGCAGGAGCCGCTTGCAGAATTCAACCTGAACTGCCTTCAAGACTTCCCTACCTGCAAGAAGTCTAAAACTACTCCGTCACGACACCAGCCAAATATACTAGCCCTGCTGCTGCTAAGGGGATAAAAGTGATGATTATTGAGGATCCGCCTGAGGGATTAACGGTCCCACCACCCATGTTTGAAATCAGATCAAGTTCGAGGACTGTACTGCTGACCCAAACTCAAAGGAGGAACCATAACAGAAAAGTACGGATGGCCATTAAAGTCAGACTCCCAAGGAAATACCCGTTGAGGAGGATCTTCATCAAGTTGAAGAAGTGTTACCAGAAATTTATCCACTCCTGCAAGGATGTAGATTCCATCCTCTGAAAGATACCAAGGGATACGAGAGTATCCGAAGGATAGTTGCCGCATTACCGTCACTTAATGGACACGGTGAGGAGAGAAAGAAGTTCACTCCTATCACTCGAGTTAGTGCTGTTTTCCGAAGGCTTGCTTCCAAGGAAGGATGTTTGGTTAGCGTGTTACTTAAACAAGTGGGAGATACAATTTCTCCTCGCATGAAGAAGGAAAACTTTGAGGGCCTCAAATCCACCGGACAATCTCATAGTACAGCTGGAGTGCCACCTACTCACTTCCCCATTTGGTTTTGTTTAAGGAACAAAGTTGATGTCGCAGTGATTACTACTGATTATACTGCTACCAGGACCGCTGGTCGTTGATCGGTTAAGTCGAGATTGGGTCTGAAGATCTTCCCCTTCACCCAGTATGGAGACATTCCTAAAATTCCAAAAGCAAAGACAAGATGCTTACCTAACACTTTAGCCGTTCTACACCACAGGGACCATACTTTCCCTCAACATACCGATGTTTCTACTAAGATGCTCCGTCCTGAGACATCATCATCAAAAAAGGAAAAGCTATGGGTACCCAAGGTCACTGCACCGATACAATTCAGTGAGCTCACATGACAGGAAGTGAAACCAGTGTCTGTAATATCTGACATCGTCGCAACAATAGCCAGTGAGATGGAGGAACAAGAAGAAGATGTCCATTAGGGTCCTCCAGATCTTAAAGCAATCAAGGATTCAATAATTGAGGATAAAGTTGAGAAATTCAAGATCGAGATTTCCGAGTTTGCTCGAGAACACGGAGTTTCCGTCGATAGCGACAATGAAAATTTTGATTACAATGATTACTTAGAGGAGGGTTTCATGGATGTACATGTGATCGAAACGAGAGCTACAACATCTACGCGCGAGGCTCAACCTCACACTGAAGAGAATGTTGTAGATGAGCTGTGTAGGGTTATCCTCCTAAGGGATGAGCAAATTAGTCTACTGGAGAAAAGAATAGAAGAGATGACTGCAGCCATGACTGCCATGCCCACCATTCAAAGGCAATCACAAGCATCGCAATTGGCTTCTCCAAAGATTAATCAGCCAAAAATCATACACAATATAGATGAAAAAAGAGAGGCTACTTCAGCAAACAAAGACGAGCAACCGAAGAAAGATTCTCCATAAAGTGCCATGCCAGAAAAGGAGTTCAAGAAAATGGTTGAACAAGTGCAGGACGCTTTAGCCCAATCCAAGGGCGGTGCATCAATTTTGAAGGGTAGACCTTAGCCGGAGGAGTTTGATGCCATGATTTTTCCCAAGGGTTTTGCGGCATTAAACATCAAGATATTCGATGGGACTAGAAATCCCAGACAACACATAGTGATTTTTGTGCCAGCTGTGGCAACAACAGAAATAATGAAGCTCTACTCTGCCAGCAGTTCGTCAGCAGATTGTCAGGAATTGCTTTCGACTCGTACGCTGACTTGCCCAACGGGTCAGTTAAAATATTTTCTTAATTAGAATAGTTATTTGTGAAAAGATTTGCCGGAGCGCAGCACCATGTGTCTATTGGAGGGCTCATGATGGAAAAGCAAAAGTCTAGCATAAATTTGGTAGACCGTATTTTGAGCTGGAGAAACCTTAGCATGAAATTCAAACCTCAGCTACAGGAACATCATGCCATTGAAATTCTACTCAAGAGCATTCATGGGCTAGTCACTTTCATGCTTAAGGGATTCACCATCAACTCCTTCGAGAAGCTACTAAGTAAAGCTAGCAGTCTTCAAGAAGAAATAAAGCACATGGAGTCACATGAAAAGGCTAAGGTCACCAGAGTGTTCGAGAAGAAATTAGGAGTAGTAGCGATCATCGACAAAGGAAAGTAATTGATAAAGATGTATGCAGAAGAGCATGGCCAGTCTTCATCACCGTACTCTCAGAAACAAAATAGTCAATCCACCCAGTGGCCACCTCAAGAGGGATCACCTCAAACAGGGGATAAAAGAATATCCTTATCGGAGCAACATAAAATTGTTTATTCTTTCAAGGATGAAGCTATACCTAAAATATTCAGGAGTTTGATGAAGAAGCCATAATTCAAAATAATAGATCCAAAGAAGCTCGAAGAGGTGGATAAGAAGAATGAACCAAATTATTGCCCATACCATTGGTTGCTCCGACACACTATAGAAAAGTGTTTCATCTTTAAAGACTGGCTCGAGAGAATCCTCAAGAAAGAGAACAAAACAATCCCGAAGGAGTATTTGAGAGAACCCGAAAAAGGTTCCATAAACATGATTTTGGTCGAGCCAATCTGCTCAATTGATCCGTATACTGTAATAGATGGATGGAGTACAACTTGGGATGAACTCAAGATGGTCCTTAATCAAATACAGGATTCATAGAAACAAGCTTCTATAAATACTGAAGAAGAATGGAATGAGGGCTGGAGCAGATCATCCAAGAAAATACAGAACAAGATCCAGTCTGCATCAAAACAAGCCTCCACTCAGAATCCCCAACTTACCAAGCCCGAGATGAAGGTTTCACAAGGAGATCCGTCATCAACAAAGACAAAGAAGAACAAAAAAAGCGTCACTACAAAAATTGATAGCACAGGGGGGTAGGATAGAGGCTGCCTCTATTAGGCTGGTTGTCTCAGATTCGGGGAAGAAAATCCTCGAACCCTTGACTTTGTATGATTATCTTTTTGTTCCTCCGGGATCTTTTGAATATAACGATTGTGATTTTGGCTACGTTTTAACTATTTCTGGTGATAACGTAACTGATTATGATCGATCTAGCTTTGATCTCAATCCTTAAAATGATCCTCAAATCGTATTCAAGTCTGATGAACTCGTTTTCAGGTCTAAAGAAGACATCAATAATACTGCTTACGACAGCATCGATAACGAGGAGCCAATTCTCGAGCATCATGGTACATCGCTTGCCATCAACTTAGATCTCTCCAACGAAGAGGAAAAGACACCGAAAGATTCAATAATGAAATCTCAAGAAGAAGAAATCACAGAAGTTAACTTAAGGAGCGGAAAAGTGTTACCACCAAGAACAGCTCCAACAGATAAAGGAAAACTGATAATGATTTGAGAAGAGATACCCCCACCTCCACCAGTGGAAGAACATCATGATCAAGATAAAAATGGAGGATCATATAAGGTATACTACAACATGCTAGCTCATCTTAGGAAGTTGCCGGCCAGACTAAGAATTTACGACGCTCTGATCCAGTCAAAGGAGATGAGAGAGTCTCTAGTTACAGCTTTGCTTGACCCAAAAATTTTCTTAGCTCAGTTGGCCAGCACATCCTCAGATGAAGTTTGTTCATTGAAAGAACAGTCAGGGGTAAACAGATGAAGACTTGCTGCTCGGTACCACCGACCACAACCGTCTACTCTACATCTCCGTCAACATCGTCAGATTTGTGTTATCCAGATTATTAGTGGATCCTGAAGCATCTCTTAACTTGATGAGCCTACAGACATTGGCCTATTTGGATATTGAAGCCCAAGAGCTTACGGTCGATAAGATGATGTTAAGAGGATTCAACCAAAAGGGAGAAAGAGGCCTCGGATCAATTATATTACTTATGAAGGTTGGATAACTCGTGACAACCGCTAAATTTCATATCATCGACACTGAGACCTCTGTTAATGCTCTTCTGGGTAGATCGATGGTTCCATCATCTCTACACCAGTGCATCAAATACCGCAAAGATGGTCAAGAAAATTGCATTAAGGGAGACCTACAACCATTTTCAGTGCATGAAGTTGGTATCCGTGAAGATGCTGCCTACTATGCGCCTCCAAAGAAAATTGTCTTCTCTCATGAAGTTATCACAAAAAAAGATAAAGGTTTAGAAGAATCATAAAAAGGAGGCCATTCAACTCCACTTCAGCAATCTTCCACCACTCCTTTACAACGAGATGGTGAAAGGCCTTTTAGTTCGCGAACCTGAGGTCGAGGCCGGGGACGTGGAGGAGGAAGGATCAATTTGATTGTTGAACGAACAAAGCCAACTATCAACATTGGTGAGGAAGACAGTTCTGAAGACAAGATAAAGATGACAAGACGGAAGAGACCTCAGTACAAAATATCCTTAGAAGATACAGAAAAGAATTAATATGAAATAATGTATGATCGGATAAACCACTATGTGAATGCTATGACCCTCACTCCAATTTTCCCTCAAAAGGTCGAGAGTTTAGAGGTCAAGGAAGTTCGTAGTGTTGGTTCAAAACTGGTCAAATTTTACCTTGCTTCTACCTCTACTGAGCTTAAAAAACATGTAAATTTGGATGAGGATTCTAATGAATTAAAGGAATTGCCTTTTGGTTACTTCTAACCCTGTGTTCAAAAGTTAATTCAACAGGGACACTTACCAATACAATCGCCAAAAGATAAATTTCACCTTTCTGAAAAACTATGGAATGCTAAAAGTCCAACTCCCAACTCAAAAGAGGGTCTCGGATTTGGTACAGTCGGACAAGTCGATGATTCTGAATTTTGCATGGTTGTTACTAGTGAGTCAGAAGAGGGTTGCCTCGAGGTAGAAGATGACTCTACCTATCAGTTAATAGAGGATGCTCCGCCAGAATCTGAGGAAGAAATTAAATCTGCTGTTGATGAATTGAAAGAGATTAACCTCGGGACTGAAGAACGGCCATTGCCTACATTTATAAGTTCTCTACTTAATGACGAAAAATATGCAGAATTGATCAAACTATTAACAAAATTCAAAGATTTCTTCGCATGGAGCTACAATGAAATGCCAAGACCGTCAGCAGAGGTTGCAGTCCATAAACTCAGGGTGGATAAGAATATAACCCCAGTAAAACCAGCTCCCAGGAGAATGCCCCTCGAAATATAACAACAAGTCATCGCCGAGGTGAAGAAATTAATAGATGCCAACTTTGTGAAAGAAGAGTAGTACCCCACGTGGTTAGCCAACATCGTACCTTTTAAGAAAAAAAATGGACAGATCCGTGTTTTTGTTGACTTCAGAGATTTGAACAAGGCATGTCCAAAAGACGAGTTTCCATTACCTATATCAGTGATTATGGTGGATATCACTTCAGCACATGAAATTTTCTCCTTCATGGACGGATCGTTGGGATACAACCAAATTAAGATGGCTCCCAAGGATGCAGCACTAACAGCCTTCAGAACACCGATTGAAATTTTTTGCTACACAGTGATGCTGTTCGGCCTAAAGAACGCCGGAGCAACATATCAGTGTGCGATGACGAAGACTTTTGATGACCTCATTCACAACTAAGTAGAATGCTACATGGATGATTTGGTCATGAAAAGTAAACGGAAAATAGACCATTTGTACGATTTGAGGATTGTGTATGAACGGTTACGACGATATGACCTTAAAATGAATCCCTTAAATTGCGCCTTTGACGTTACCTCCGAGAAATTTTTTGGATTCGTTGTACGTCATCGTGGAATCGAAATCGACCCGGATAAAATTAAAGCTACCTTGGAAATGCCTTCTCCTAAAACTTTGAAACAACTACGTTCCTTCCAAAGGATGTTGGCATATCTGAGACGCTTTATTTCTAATCTTCAGGTAGGTGTTAGCCTTTCTTGCCATTAAATAAAAAGGATGCCAAATTTATTTGGAAAGAAAAATGTCAGCTGGCCTTTGAGGAAGTTAAACAATATTTAATGAAACCTCCTGTCTTAGCAGCCCCTATCCCAGGGAAGCCTTTGATACTTTATACCGCGACCCTAGATCACTCTCTTGGAGCCCTTTTAGCCCAAGTCAATGATGAGGGTAAAGAAAATGTGCTCTACTGCTTGAGTCGTTGCCTAATACCAATGGAGATAAGGTATCCACCTATTGAGAAGCATTGTCTGGCGTTAATTTTTGCCGCAGAAAAGTTTAGACATTACATGCTTTCTCATAAGATTACCCTGATCTTGAAAGTTAATCCACTACAATTGATGACCCGACCAGCACTCTCCGGATGTTTAGCAAGATGTTCAATGATCTTACTGCAATTTGATATAACTTTTCTTCCCCTCCGTGCTACCAAGGGACAGATACTAGCAGACTTTCTTGTTGTACACCCACTGCCAGCTGGGTCCTCTCTCAACTACGAGTTACCAGACGAGCAAATACTACAAATGGAATTCTCCGGTGCACAACACTGACAAATGTACTGTGACGGTGCGTCGTCGGCCAGAAAAGACAAAGGATCAAGTGCAATTATACCAGGCAAAGCAAGGAGTGGTTTGATTTTTATCACGCCAGGTAAGGGTATGATGAGGTTCTCATACCACCTGACAGAGCCGTGCACCAACAATGAAACAGAATATGAAGCCTTGATCACCGGATTGGAAATGACAATCCCAATGGGTATAACAAACATTGTCATTTATGGGGACTCCCAAGTCGTCATCCAACAAGTCGCCGGACAATACAAAATTTTGAAAGCAAGATTAGCAAAATACCATTAGTACATGATGAAGCTCCTAGAGTAAATTCTTGATGTAACTTTCTACTAGATTCCTAATAGAGATAATGCCCATGCCGATGCTTTAGCAAAACTCGCTAAGAAAATGGCATATCTCCCGGAGGATTCCGTTGAAGTCACTGTGCAAGGTAGACGAGTCTTGTCTCAGATCGACTTTGAAACTCTACACATGCTTGGAAAAGAAGAAACAATAAATACAGTTCCAGACATCAACAAAGATTGGCGCAAACCATTAATAGAATATTTGCATACGGGAAAGTTGCCAGAAAATAAGTCTGAGGCGCACCACATCACAAGAAGTGCTATGTCTTATGCCCTGATGAGGAATGTTCTCTACAGAAGATCATTCAACCAGACGTGGCTATGATGTTTGAGCAGAGCCGAAGCACAGAAAATTTTTAAAGAGGTACATGTCGGATTGTGTGGCGCTCACCAGTCAGGGCCGAAATTGAAAATGAAGATCAAAAGACTCGAGTATTATTGGCCAGTAATTATGTCTGATTGCATGGATGCAGCTAGAAGATGTCACCAATATCAAGTGCATGGGGTGGTCTTACACCAGCCTCCGAATGTGCTACACCCAACTGTTGCCTCGTGGTCAATCGAGTGTTGGGGCATGGACATAATAGGTCCGATAGACCCTCCATCTTCTAAAGGACACAGGTTTATACTTGCCACTACAGATTATTTCTTTAAATGGGCAGAGGCATTACCGTTACGTGAGGTTACGACATAGCAAGTCCTTCAATTTTTTAAAAGCCAAATCGTCTACCATTTTTCAGTACCGTGAAGAATAATTTCCGATAATGGGATAGCTTTCAGAAGTACAAAGATCAACTATTTCATTAAAAGACATGGGATAGATTGGAGATACTCTACGATTTATTATCCCAGAGCAAATGGTCTGGCTGAGGCTTTCAACAAAATACTGGTACAGGTTTTAAAGAAAACACTGGATGAAAACACAAGAGATGGGCATAACAAACTATTAGAAGCCTTGTAGGCCTACCGGATGACTTTTAGGACTCCCACTCAGTGTACACCTTATATTCTCGTGTATGGTTTGGCTGAGGCTGTGCAACCGCTAGAAATCCAGACACCATCTCTCAGAGTCGCAGTTGCCAACCAACCCACAATGGAACAAAGCGCAAAACTCAGACTTGAAGAATTGGAGAGTCTCAAGGGAAAACGACTAGAAGCACAACAACATTTGGAGCTTGACCAGGTGAAGATGGTACAAGCTCATGACAAATTGGTCCACCGAAGGACATTCAAAGTTGGTGACCTCATACTTGTGCTCAAAAGGCCTATTCTTATACGCCGCAAAATGGGAGAAAAATTTGAGCCAACTTGAGAGGTGTCATTTGTCATTGAAAAGGTCTATACTGGAGGTGCCTACCAGTTAGTGGACTTCAAGAGCGAATGACCCATATTACCTATAAATGGACGATACCTTAAAACCTACTATGCAACTTGAGGTCGTTTACCTTTGATTGCTTTGAAACTTTGAAACTTTGATTGTTTTGAGGTTATCTATGTGGCCAAATGTCTATGATCGGGTCCAAGTTTTGTAATTAACCTTTATATAATGAAAATTTTCAGAAAGAAATTTTAAACTTTAAATTTTCTCTTTTCCACTTTTGAGTATAATGTTCCACTAAATTAAACAAAACTCATACATAAAATAAATAGTTCATTTCACCAAAGCAAACTAAAATTTACTTTAATAAATACTTTGTTTTGTTCTTATTCATGACAAGTTTTTGCCCACTGACATTTTTCCTGTCGTCTGCAGAAAAATGTCGGGATAGAGGCTGATCTTTGCCTTCCAGGATGGCTGAAGCCTTGCACTAAATGAGGAGATGGCGCTACAAGGCGGTACCATTGATTTCAACATGGATTTTAACCAGGTTGACATGGACTACGAACCTCCTGTCATGGATGTAGTCAGCTGCAAAGAGAAAGAGGGATTGCCTTCACTGATGAGGGTGACTACTAAAGATAATGTATCACACAAAGGTAAGAACGTGATAGCAGAGCAAGGTCCGATGGAAGAGCCCAACCGTCTGCCCTCAATGGTAGCTACCCCTGCTGGAGGCTTAATAGCCACCAATACAAACGACTGTCAAGTACTCCGCTTTGCAAGACGCAAAGCCAAAATGCCAGCCGCAAGAAGTAGAGAGCTTTGCTACGATAGAAACGCAGACATTAAAGAGAGAAACAACTTGCTCACCCATATTTCTGGTGGCACATTTATGATCTAGACCTGAAAGAAACTTCTACTAGCCTACAGCCTACCCACCATGGATGAAGAACTAGAGTTTGTGACAGTGTCAGACAAACTTTCAGTTTCAGATGTTTTGCGCAAGGGTGCGTGCAACGTTGAAATACCAGCTGGGACATCAGCCACGAGCGCGTATGTAGAATGCCTGGATTGCAATGTTCTACATTTAAAACATTTCATTACATTGGAAGAGTACACCTCAAGCACCAACGGATCTCAAACTTCAGATTTTATGATGGATGAACCATATGTCTCATTGGGGACGGATTAGTATGTACCGTGGAGCCCAAGGTCATACATCCCGCTAGAGGCCAAGTCTCATGCTCTAGATCAACCATTACCAGTTTGGGTTCCTGCCAATGCTCGAAAGGACGAACGCTCGTGACAACTGCCAACTTTTGGTATGATAGAATACTATAAGATAAGTAAAGTAAACAAAAGAGAATTTGAGTTTTATGAAGATGTTCAGGGAAAGTTCATCAATATATTGGAAGGCCTGGAGTTGTATACCAGGGTTTTCTCCAAAAATGATGAAAGAAGCATTCTGAACTGTATCTTTGATTTAAGAGATAGAGGCCGAGCAGGCCTTCTCATGGAGAGGACATATTTTGAGCCAAAGAAATAGATGAGAGGAAAGAGAAGAATCACCATCCAGTGGCTGTTGTTATAACTTTACGAATAACGGACAGGGGAATCTGCCTAGGATCCTCAGACACGATCAAGTAGATCCACTACCGCCAATGATAAAATGGATGATCAAGAGAATGGTCAAATGGAATATTCTACCTGCTACCTGCATTCCCAACAGGTGCATTATCAATATCTATGAAGAGAGTGATTGCATTCCCCCACACATTGATCATCATGATTTTGTGAGGCCCTTCTGCACGGTCTCATTTTTGAGCAAAAGCAATATTTTATTTAGGAAAGAAATGGATATCTTCGGCCTTGGTGAATTCAGAGGTTCTGTGGAGATTACTCTACCAGTTGGTTCAGTACTTCTTCTTAAAGGCAACAGTGCAGACTTTTCCAAATATTGCATTCCAGGGGTACGACACCTTAGGGTGTCTGTGACTTTCCGCAGGATGGATGACACCAAGATGTCGTATGGATTTCAGCCGGACCCAGAACAGAAAGAACTACTGTCGTACGAGCTATGAGAGGGTTGTACCTCTAAGTACATGCAAAGGGAACTATTATCCTGGAGCATGACTTAGAAGGTCTGCTTAATCAGGAGCTTGTCATACCTAGTACAGACGGTCAGAGGGTGCACTCTTTTTAGCAACATGATATGTATCTGATATATTCAGCCTGCAGTGTATTCATAGCATGAGATGTTCTGAATGTATTTTGACATGGACTATATATTGTATCTTTTGCGGCATTAGCCTATGTTAGATCTGTGACATGTTTTTTATTGAAGCAGATTAATGAAAAATTTTCTCAGGAATGTGCCTTTTTGTCACTTGTCTTTTTGTGTGATGGATGAATGCCACGAACCACTCATTGGTTAAAAATTTCAATGAACAAATAAATAAAAAATAAATAAAGTTTAAATAAAAATAATCATCAAATAAATAAAGAACAAAAAAAATTTCTTTTAAAAATCAACCAATTAAAATTAAAACTTTAAAGACATATTTTGAAAAATTGAATGTGATAAAAATCTGTTGAGTGGATTCTCTCATTTTTAGAGTTTCTTACTCTTTGTTGGCACAGCACAACCATCTTTATCCATATAAACTCTCTTTAGATCCCCACGAAATTTTGCATTCTGCACAAAACCCAAAAAAACTATACAAATCTTCTTCAACAAAATCAACCTTTCCACATAACACACTTCTGTAAATTCAACACCAAAAGCTCTTTGTAAATTTCAAATCTCATTTTTGAATCAATACCTAAATTTTGATTCTCACCTTTTGAGGTCGATACCTAAATTTTGAATCTCTTCTTGGAACTGATACTGAAATTTCAGTTCTCGTTTTGAATCAGTACTTAAAGTCTGATTCTCATCTTTCGAGGTCGATACCTAAATTTTGACTCTCTTTTTAGAATTGATACCTAAATTTCAATTCTCTTTTTGAATCCGTACCTAAATTCTGATTCTCATCTTTTGAGGTTGATACCTAAATTTCAACTCTCTTTGAGATTGATACCTAAATTTCAATTCTCTTTTTGAATCAGTACCTAAATTCTAATTCTCACCTTTTGAGGTCGATACCTAAATTTTGACTCTCCTCTTGGAGTTGATACCTAAATTTTAGTTCTCTTTTTGAATCAGTACCTAAATTTTGATTCTCATCTTTCAAGTCTGATACCTAAATTTTGACTCTCTTTTTGGAATTGATACCTAAATTTTAATCTTCTTTTTGAATCAGAATCTAAATTCTGATTCTCATCTTTCGAAGTCGATACCTAAATTTCAACTCTCTTCTCGGAATTAATACCTAAATTTCAAATCTCATTTTTGAATCAGTACCTAAATTCCGATTCTCATCTTTTGATGTCGATACCTAAATTTCGATTCTCTCCCTGAGATTGATACCTAAATTTCAATTTTCTTTTTGAAGCAATATCTAAATTCTGATTCTCATCTTTCGAGGTCGATACCTAAATTTCAACTCTCTTTTCGGAATTGATACCTAAATTTAAATTCTCATATTTTTTAATTAGTACCTAAATTTTGATTCTCACCTTTTGAGCTCGATACCTAAATTTTGACTCTCTTCTTGAAATTGATACGTAAATTTTAATTCTTATTTTTGAATCAGTACCTAAATTCAGATTCTCATCTTTTGAGGTCGATACCTAAATTTCGACTCTCTCCCTGAGATTGATACCTAAATTTCAATTCTCATTTTTGAATCAGTAACTAAATTGTGATTCTTATCTTTCAAGGTCGATACCTAAATTTTGACTCTCTCTCTGAGATTGATACCTAAATTTTAAATCTCATTTTTGGATCAGCACCTGAAATTTTGATTCTCATCTTTTGAGTTTGGTATCTACATTTTGACTCTTCCTTTCTTTTTGGGATTGATACTTAAATTTCAATTCTCACCTTGGGGACAGCACTTGCGTACTAATCCCCAACTTCTAGAAATTTCTGAAATTTCATGACTTAAAATCTACTCTCCAATCCACAGCAAGAGTCCCTATTCCTTGACTTGATCAAATATGCACCCACTAATTTTCCCAGCGGAAACAAATCACACACGCAAGTCTAAACATACTTCCAGGTCTGTTGACTTAAGAATTTGTATTGATCTTTGTTGATCTTATCGGTTAACGCCAATACGCGTGGTGTGCTTGCCCAATACACCACACCTATTGGGGGTCCATTTGTTGACCTCACTTTTAGTTGAGGTTTAGTTTCTCTACTTTAGTAGCTTAACGTCTAGCCAAAGGACTGTCGTGTTGACTATTCTTAGAAAACTAGACAAGGAACCCTCATTATTAGAAATTTTACCCTCTTCTCTACTCTACTTGGAGTTCCACATGTTGGTCTTAACCTCTAGTATTTAGTAGGTGGGGTCACAATGGGGAAAACTCAAGATGAGTCACCCTTAGGGCTATTAAACCTTAGGGTTGACCTTGGCTATTGGCCTAGGGCTAAGGCACTCACTTGCAATCACGTACACTCACAATCACTCACTATCCTAAACCCAGAATTTCTAGGCTCTGGTCCCTTGATACTTTTGGGAGACTCCTGTAGGTGGTTCCCTAAACCCATTAGCCCTTGGCTAGGGTTTAGCTAAGACCACTACATAGAGGACCCAAAATGAGGTTTCTATTAGTTCATGGCTTATGAATGGTGGTTGGTGCTCCAACTCTACTTAGATACCCAACCTAGCATTTTTTCCCCAAATTCCCCAAACTACCCAGATACCCTTGGGACCCCAAATTTGGCCAAAATACCTAAAATTTTTCAAAAATAACTTTAAACACCTTGAAAAACACCCAAATTACTCAAAATCCCCAAATTGGCCAAATTACCAAAAAATCCCTCTTAGGCCAACAATTCCAAAAATTCTAAAAAAATTGCAAAAATTTCCAAAACCTCCCAAATATTCCCAATTTCATTTTCCTCAACTATCAGATGACCCAATTTATCCAATTTGACCATCTTTGACCAAAACCCCGAAATTGTCCTTTAAAGACCTAAATTTCCACAAATTCAACTCAAATGTCCATCAATTTGATCTCAATTGACCCCAATTTCAATCATAAACTCAAATTCACTATTGATATGGCCAAATTAGACCAAATCCAAGCTTAATTGGACCACAATTTTAGCTCAATTTGGTATAGGTCAAACCCCTAATTTTTGTCACATGACCTAATCTCACCAAATGAAACCCATATCCTAGTCAATTGGTCCCAATTAATGTTTAAAAATATTTATAACATTCCTACACATCAAAATAAACCATCAATTGGCCTTTTTGAAGCCTCTAATCCATTTGATTTTGGCCTAAATCCAAAATTCCCAAATTTAGCCCCAAATTGGCTAAGTCCCCAAATTTCACCCAATTGATTACCTTAACCCCCAAATTGACATCCAATTCATGTTGAAAACTCCTCATGAAGTCCCTAATGACCATTTACAACAATCAATTTGGAATAAGCCCAAGGCTAGCCCAAGCTAGACCCAGGCCTAGCCCAACATAACCAAATTGATTAGAATTCAAAATTCCCTTAAATTGACCCTTCAATTAACTCAAAAACACATGACCAAATTAATTAAAGTTCAAAATTCCCTCAAATTGACCCTCCAATTGGCTCAAAAAACACTTCATCCTTCACCAAAGTTGTTCCTTATGATCATCTACACCAAATGCAACATTTATTTGGGCCAATTGGCATGGATAACCTGGACCAAACCCAAGATTTGGTCATTTGCACCCACTTGGACCCATGCACTAAATGTGACCCAACCACCCTAAGACAACCAAATTAACTCCACCTCAGCCATTAGTTCACCCCTAAAACTGAGCCAAAACCCATCGAGCCACCTAAACTAAGCCATGGACCAAAAGTCCCCCAAATTAAGGGATCCTATTCCCAAAAATATAGATGCGTAAGATATCCTTGCTAAATTAAAACACATTTACATTAAATTGTTGTGATGGATTCCTCTGGATGCCCTGATCACCTAGCCACCTCCCCCTAGCTGGCCGACCAGCCTAGTGGCCGAAAAATGGCCAAATTGAGAGCCACCCCCATGAAGCGTCACCCAAATCAAACCAAGAGGCCAGCTCAGCCATATTGAATTGTAGAGCTCCTCTGCCCTTCACGTAAGCACCATATTACACCCTCTAATTAACCATAACAACCACCATAACCTCATTTTTATAAAAGGCCACCTCCATGGCCGTTGAAGCAAGTGCTGAAAATTTCTTAGAGAGACCTCCCCAAATTGACCACAGAGCTTCCCTATGATCCCCCCAGTGCCTTCCAACTACTTTTCCTCACCAATTTCCACTGTCGGAGTTCAATTTTGAGCTCGAAACCTTGTTGGAAACTAGGACAGAGCTCATTACACCTCCACTCTCCACCAAACTCAAATTAACTCTACCTACACCTTCATAACCAAGAAAGAAGCCAAAACCCCATAAAATCCTCATTCCACAGAGCCTCTACCATAGTTCTAGACCAACACCCAAATCCGGCCATGATTGAATTCATACTTAGGCCTACCACCACAGAAAGAGGCTTAATCGCTAGCCTCTTTGGACCTTAGCAAACATGCTACGACCCTCGGATTGAAGCTTCACTTCTTAGAGCAAAGGTATAAAACTTCTCTCCCTCTCAAGCCTATTTTGATCAACATTCGATTAGGCTTAATTTAATTGCATGATTACCGCATGGATGTATTTGTCTCACTTAGGCAAGTCCATAATATCAAACCCGAAGTTATTTGGTTGAGTTTAGGTTGAGATCTTAAGGTTTTAATGTGGACGGTCACAGGATCATTCTATCAGGGATGATGACGCGGAGCCGTTTGATCAAGCATGTATCCATTGGATGAAAAAGATGAAGCCGGGCAGTGCTTCTTTACACAAACTGCGCGACACGTGGCTGCTGGCGTGGACGACGGCGTCAAATGGGAGCGCGCCACGGGGAGCTTCGGAGCCACCGTAGGTTGATGAGGCGCCACGTGGAAAAGTAAAAAAATAAGGTTTTTTTCTATTTGTTTAAACTCCCTTAGCTTCAAAAATACATAACTTTGTGTAGAAAAATCATAAAAATAAAATAAAAAATTTCTTCTTGCTGAGTGAACAGAGGAGAACAATTTAGAAATGATATGAAGTCCATTTGATGAATATTTAGTTTTTAACTAATTAAATATTGATTTGAATCTTTTGATTCTCCATGCATGTAGACTCATCATCATAGGTTGAATTTTTGGCATGTTGTAGCCTCTGTCAAGGAGAACATTCTCTGATTTTTCCAATGTCAGAGGAGGTCCCTAGACAGAGGATCCAATTTTTCAAGTCTATGTGCATTATTTGTTTAAAATAATCATGGAAATTAGCATGTTGCTTAGAAAATTTCAAGTAAATTTTGGAAGTTTTATGATAACCAGGGGACCTTTTGGAAAAAATTCATGGGTGAAGTCATTTAAAATGTACTTAATTTTCATGAACACTAAATCATTCAGGAAATTAATTTTGAAAGATATAAAAATTTAAATGACTTGATTTTTTATCTTCACTGCTATTTGTGATCCAGATAACTCACCATAAAAATTTTAAAATATTTTGAGTACATTTGATAACTTACGTTGATTTTTAAAGATATACATCATTTTTGGCATTTAAATGATTTAAAAAAAATAAAAATATAATTAAAAAAATTATGAAAACTTATTTTTTTGAGTTCTCTATGATCAGGGGTATTTTATAGAAATAAAATGATATTTAAAATAAAAACTTCATTTTTAGCCTATTTTTAAATTTTTAAATAATTAAAAATTCCTAAAAATCACAAAATTAATAAAATGCATGAAAATGTTCTAAATTCCTTCCTAAGCACTTAGGAACCATTAGAATATTTTTCCTGATTTTCTAAATGAGGATATTGAATTTTAAAGCTTAAAACTGATTTTTAAAGGCTAAAAATGGGTTTTGACTAAGAATAACTCCAATAAATCAAGTAAAATTTAGAAAAATATAAAGTCTTCTTTTATAGGTTCTCCGACCTCAGAGAGACTTTTAAAAAATACAAAACTTAATTTTCTCTATTTAAAATATTTTATATTTAATAAATACCCCAAAATTTAAAATAATTCTTAAAATTCAAAAACAAATTAAAAAACACATGAAATTTGGTCCAACGACTTCTCTACTCTAGGTCTACCTCTAGTAAAAATTTTAATGGATTAGGATATACCTTGGTCAAGTTAGGATTTTTTCTTTGAAAAATCCTATTTTTGCATGAAAATAATTATATAAAATAAGTTAAATTTTGAAAAATTACATTTTTTCGTTGGATGTGTTAATTGACCCATGAATGGGGTAGGACAAAAACTTCAAAGTCATTTGGATTAAATTTGATGAATTATGAAGTGTTAGAGCCTTGAGGGCAAATATGTACTTTTGGAAACTTAGCCTTAATTAACATTTAGGCTTAATTCAAGAAGGAAAATGGGTAACTCTAAACTTAATCAAATTATTTGATGTTTGGAACACAAAAGGTTAATTGGTAGAAGCCAACCTCACTTTATTAATTAAAAAGATAAGTTAATAGATTTCTAAATTAGTAAAATTTGGAAGTTTATAAAAAAAAAATAGAACCTAGGACTTAGGGGTATGACTTTTGAAGTCAGTAATTAATCAATTCAATACCCTTATTTTGACTTTCAAATAAAATTCAAATCATGAATCTTGACCACCTAAAGCCTAACCTTTTTAAAACTAATTAAAACACTCACCTAGGTTTTAAGGGCTTAGTAGTGACTTAGGCTAAATAAATTTTCATTTTAATGAGAATTAGGAAAGTGAACATCATTTAAAATTAAACCATCTTTCAAACTCTACAAGCCCAATTAGGACCAGAATTTGGCTAAGTGTTCGAATAACACTAACTTGCCTCTTTAAGGGTCTTCACCCATGTAATTCTTAGATTAAATGATAAGTGATAATTACCCTATTCTTAGGGATAATTGAGACATCAGTGTTCACTGAGCATTAAGGGGATTTACAGGATGAATTATTAAGCAACAAAATACGTTTAAAAGAACTTGGGACTTTCCACCAGGTAGCGAGAAAGAAACACGGAACTACTTCTTTCTCTAGATCTATTGGATACCTCGGAGATCTAGTAAACTTAATAAACTTCGCTTGATAAAATCATCCTTAATTGATCAAATAGGAACCCACCAAGATATGACATAGGGTTAGGAAAATTACCAAAACCTAACTTTTTGCCTCTATATAATATGCCCTGACATGCATTTTGAGTTTCAGGTGGTGGAACGAGAAGACTCGTCAGGTACGCTTTTTTACAGTTTTCAGCGTTGTCTTTCTTGTACTTTTATACTATACTTGTATGCTGATACAAATTTGCATGGAAAACTAAAATTATCACGATGGCCACAAAATCAAAACCAAAACCAAAACCAAAACCAAAACTAAAATCAACCAAGATAAAATTCACCGCCACAACATTCAAAATATAAAACAACTCAAAATTTAATCACAAACATCACATAAAACTACAACTTCAACTAAAATAATACATATCTATCGAATGATCGAGAATTCCTCGGAGTAGGTAAACTACGGTTGCTAATGAGGCTTTCTTCGGTCAAAATGAAATTATGGAACTCATTAAGTTGAGTTTAATAAGTTCATTTGGACTTAGTGAATCCAATAAAAAATAGTGGCGCCAAAAAGAGGGAACCGTAGGATCCTAACCAGTGTCGCTCTAATCGAATTTAATATGCCCCCATAAAATTTAAAGAACTTCAACCATAGGGCCTGCTAATTTGACATCATAACTTGACACACTAGAAAACTCAAACTCGTCCCAGAAAGTAGGTTAGAGCTAGTATGGTAGGCAGCACGACCATCTTCAACAGCAAAACCTGTCTTCCTCAACTAAACCAATCTTCCATCCTTAGACTTAAACAACAAAGCCATAGGACTTCGAGGTTCTTTGCTTATGCAACATAAATCCTCACCTTAACTTTAGGCCTTTCTATAACACTGTTATACAATATAAGTTGTAACTCGTCTTATGATTTAGAGGTTGTTGTTTGTCACGACCTAAACCCTCACATCTTCTAGGCTATTTGTGTGATCGTTTCACATGAATGTAAGCCCTAACTAATAAAATTGACAGGATGAAACACCTAAATATTTCTCCTTTAAACTGAAGCCAAACCTTACGATAGCTTGGCAAATCACCGGGGTTCTCGTTTGAACCCATGACATCCCCTAGCTTATCCTCGTTTGGACTCTACAACAAAATGTTCCAAATTCAAACCAATCCTCTTTCATCCCTCTACNTAAAATTAACAGGATGAAACACCTAAATATTTCTCCTTAAAACTGAAGCCAAACATTACGATAGCTTGGGAAATCCTCGGGGTTGTCCTTTGAACCCATGACATTCCCTAGTTCTTCCTCGTTTGGACTCTACAACAAAATGTTCCAAATTCGAACCAATCCTCTTTCATCCCTCTACGTCCGAACTCATTGAAAAGTCCTACCCTTTGAAACTCCTTGAATATAATATTTCCTGATTTTTATCTAGAGTCTTCTTAGGTGACTTTGGTCATTTAAGATGTATTTAACTATAGGGGCTTTCCCTTCTAGGAAGCATGTCCGAAGCTTAATATAAATCTTATTTAATTCTTTATATTAAATATGGGAACTTGTTAGCAAATATAAAGGTTTCACAGATCAAACAAACATCATATCTTCCTTAGTTTATTTGATCGAGCCTCATCCTCAAGTCTTGTGTTTATCCTTCGGGATAAATACAGGATTTGAGCTACAGTGCTCTTTCATTTAAACTATAAAAAATATGGGGTCAGTTTGATTTCATTAAAATGTCCTTCCGAAGAGGGCGACGGGATTTCAATTCCAGTGACCGACAGCTTCTTACAAGCAACTCCCCTAAACTAAATTGCACCGACAAGCATTCACGAACTGGTTTTCATGAACTGACACTTAAGCACGGATAAGTGAGGCTTAGACGCTGCCTCTAGGGTTACATCACGCTTAAGCGCGAGAATGAGGCGCTTAGGCGCCAGTGCATGATTTTTGATATTTTTAAACTTAAGTAAAATGCAGTACTAGCCTAAGTATAACAACCCTAAATGTTCTTACAACACTTAAATGACTATTTTCCTCTCTTTTAACTCTCCTCTCTCTCGAAATTCTCCAATATAACTAATTTGATTTGATGATAAAATAACACAAATTTTCACATAAATAAACACAAATATTCATTTAAGAAATAATACAAATACATTCAACGCATAATTCTCATTCCAAAGAGTCTCGCATGAAAAAATTTTCTAAATACAAACACTAAACAAACATACTCAATTAAACACATAAAAGACATAAATAATAAAGACAAGATTTAACACTAACACATAAAAACAACGACTCCTAGAAAACAAACTCTAACACTGAACATAATTCCATTTTTCATTGATTGGAACAAATTCCTGTCATTCATAAGTCTCTTCTTGGGCATTCAAAATATAGAGTTGACAAAACAGACAGTGGTGACAAGCTCTGATACAATCTTATTCAATCCATTTCTTCTTAAAATATGTCACCTTATCCACTTCCTCTATGNAAAGTGTTCCATCTCCAACTTCTAAGGGATTTAGCAATCTTTATATATATATATATATAAAACTCCCTACATGTTGAAGTAAAAAGGACTAGCACAGATATCAGAGAGGGCTGGGGACTTAACAATTGGTTCAAACAGGAACCCAGAAAATCCCCCAAAAAAGCTAGTGTGACCCTCAAAAAAGAAAAACTACAATGACTCAACAAAAGGAAATAAGTGTGTGCAAGCATCTGCCCCAACAATAATCATTTATCTTTGCAGACCATTCTGATGTGAGGGACATTTAGTATATCTCCTTGCAGCAGAAAAAGGAGAGCAGGTGGAGGGTTGACAGCAACTTCAATCTCATTAGAGTGTGATCCAAGTTGGGCCAACCAGTTTGCAGGCTGGTTACGTTCCCTATAGATGAAAGTGAACTGAATTTGTATCTTGCTAGTGAGATCTCTGATTTTGCTTATCCAATAAGAGTAGTGCCAGGGAGTCTCCTCATCCTGATTTAAAAGGGGAATAATCACAGCAGAATCAACTTCTAACAAAATTTTATTCCTGTTAGCCTTAGTGGCAAGGTTGATTGCCTAATACACAACAATGAGTTCAGTTTCAGTGGCATATTGGCCAAGACTGGGGTATAAAAGTACAACAAGCACTTACCCAAATGATTTCTGTAGATACCTCCCACACCAGCACCATCTTTAGTAAAGCTTCCATTAGTGTTAATCTTTACAATAAGATGATTAGGGGTTTCTTAGTAGACTCTAATGACTTGAATAAGATTAGACTTAATAGATGTACAGGAGTTAAAAATGTTAGGAAATCCTTTCCAATTAATCATCTTATGCAAGTACGTAACACAATTTCTAGCAGTACTCCCCACATTTGAATTTGCTTCTTCAAATTTAACCTTGTTTCTTTCCTTCCAGATGAATCAAGCAATGGTGAAAGGGATAGCAGCATACTTCCTTATCTTCCTGTGCCACCATCAATTAACTAGTCTATCCCAAGTGAGCTCTTTCTGATCAATTGTCAACTGATTTAGGAACTGTTTCCATACCTGTTGAGCAAAGTCACATTCAAAGAATAAATGATTCAGAGTTTCTTGTTCCTTCTTACATAACCAGCATTTAGATGGACCCCTCAATCCCTTCAGCTTTAGAGTATCATCAGTAGGGATCATTTTATGGAATATTCTCGAACAGCAAAAGGACATAGAAGGGGATAGGAATTTATTCCATAAATGATCACCCCAAGGTGTTTGCTCCCAACTGAAATTTTTGGAATATATGGCTTTGGTGAGGCTTTGGTGAGGCTTTGGTGGGAAGTAGTCTACCATAAGATTTTATCAGCAATATTTCTGTTAACTTTTATACTGGCCACTTTGGTGATAGAGTGAGGTTGCACAAGATTTGCTAAGTTACCCAGGGACCAGTTATCACCATCCCAACAATCAGCCACTTTCAAATCACTATTGTAGATATTGGTAATGGGGGAGAGCCAGTCTTTGGGACACCAATTGTCAAGCCAAAACTTGATCTCCCCATTACCCAGCTCCCAGCTGTAGTTTGTTTCAGCAATTTGTCTGATTTTCAGCATTTTCACCCAAATTCTAGAATCACTAATTTTCCTTAGGACAAGTGTGGGATGCTGATCTTTGCATTACTTACCCCACATGAATTTAGCCCACAGAGAATTTTAAGTCCTAAAATTAATCCAGAGTTTACAGAAATTGACTTGAAGTAGTTGATAAAGGTCCTTAAAGCCAATTCCCCTAGCAGTTTGAGGTGTAGCTACTTTCCTCCAGGAAGCCCAATGCATTTGCTGTCTTTGACCAGACCTTAGAAATTTATTAAACATTCTCTCCAGCTGTAATTCAGTGCTTTTATTTATAGTAGTTATCTGTAGTATATAAGCTGGGAAGGTAGTGATTATGATCTTTAACGAGGTAATTCTTCCCCCATTAGACAAGAAGGTCTGTGTCCACCCATTGAGCAGATTAGAGACTTTATTCAGCTCCTCATCAAACTGAGTTTGTTTAGTTCTGCCAGTGATAAGAGTCACCCCAAGGTACTTAATAGGGAGTTGAGTAGTTGTGAAACCAGTATAATCAGATGCCTAAAGTTTGTGAGTGGAGGATGCATGTTAATTGAATACCATCTGACACTTTGCTGAATTGAATGTCATTCCTGAAGTAGCTTGGAACTTTTGTAAAATTTGGATGACTTTTCTGATAACATTTTTGCTGGTTCTGGAGAATACCATAATGTCATCAGCATAAAGTAAATGAGAATAGCAATGTTGGATCTATGATGATATCTATTTTGACTATGATTCAGCAAGACTTCATCAAGTAATCTGAAAAAATAATCAATTGTAAGTATAAAGATGGTAGGTGAAAGTGGATCCCCTTGCTTTAAACCTCTTGTAGCAGTGAAAGAGCCCTTCTCTTGCCCATTTATCAGGATGGAATGTTCAATGTTGTGCAGCCACCTCATGATTAGTTGACAGAAACTAGTGTTGAATCCTCTAACACTTAGAACCTCCAAAATGAAATCCCAACTTATGGTATCATAAGGTTTCCTTAAGTCTAGATTATAAACCATGTTACCCCCTCTACAAGCTTTATTCAAATCCTGTAGATGTTCTTGGGCCAGAAGAGTATTATCAATGATGGACCTTCCTTTCACAAAGGCAATTTGATTGGGTTTAATGATAGAGTCCAGGTGAGGTTGAAGCCTGTTCACAATGATTTTATTGATGGTTTTGCTAATGACAGTGATCAAGCAGATGGGTCTAAAATGATTCCAATTTTTCTGTATTTCAGATTTAGGGATCAAAATAGTGGTGGAGGAGCAAAAGTACTTAGGAAGATTATTGCCTTGGAAGAGGCTTGTAATAGCAGAAATAACATTTGTTTTAATAATTTCCCAGGACTTCTTGTACAATTCAGCAGTAAATCCATCAGGGCTAGCAGATTTATTGCTATCTATGGAACTGATTGCATTCCATATTTCCTTTTCAGTGGGGATGTCAGTAAGCTTGAGACTAGCAGTGTAGTTCAGTTCTTCCATGAAGTGTACCTTCTCAATGTGGGGTCTGAAGGTATGTTCCTGGTTGAGTAAATAATTGTAATAACACATAGCATCATTTGCTATATCATTGTTGTTAAGTAGCCACTGGCCATTAGCATTTTTTATAGCATGGATGGTATTGTATTTTCTTTTATATTTCATATAGGCATGAAAGAATCTAGTGTTTCTATCCCCATCAGTGAAGATATTCATGGCTGCCTTCTATTTAAGAAATTTTTCCTAGTAATCAATGGCACTGAGGAGGTTGTTCCGAGCAATCAGCAGCTTTTTCTCCTCCTCAATACCAAGCTGTCCCCCATTCTCCAAAGCTTTGACTTCATCTTCAGCCTTCTGGACTGTAACATGAACATCTCCAAAAGTGTTCCATCTCCAACTTCTAAGGGATTTAGCAATCTTTATTTGCAGTAAGCTGAGCTTGACTAAGGGGTCAAGGTGAGAGACCCCTTTCCATAGGTCAGCAATGTAATTACTATAAGTAGGATGTGCAGCCCACATGTTGAGATATCTAAAGGGGAGGGGGGAAAACTAATTACCAGTTGAGGTGATGCTTATAAGAATAGGTCTATGATCTGAACCAGCAAGACTAAGGTGAGTAACAAAAGTGAGGAGGAAGTGATTGAACCATGCATCATTAACCAGCATTCTATCAAGCCTCTCTCAAATAGTTCCGCTTTTCCAAGTGAAATTAGGTCCCTTAAAACCCATACCAAAAAGACCATCCCTATGGATATTGTCTCTGAAGGTATTCATCTTGGCAAGTTTTGGAGTTCTACCTCCAGATTTTTCAGTATTAGAAATGATACAGTTGAAATCACCCCCCACCAACCATGGGGAGTTCATCTGTTGGCTGATTTGAATCAACCTATTCCACAGCTCTTTTCTAGCATCCTTTGTACATCCACCATAGGTGAATGTAGCTTCACCTTTATGTCCATTCATATTGAATGAGAGGTGGACAAATTGTGGATGATCAATAAGAATATCACAATTTTTTTCTCTTCTANGCATCACAAACCCTTTTATTTATAGGCCTAATTCCTTCAATCAACTTTTAGGCACGTCCTAAAACTGCCATAGAATATTTAAGTTAACCAACTGGTGGTTAAAGCTTTTAGAAATTGATGTTTGCACATGGTTTTTAACATCCACGCTTATGCACCAAATTTTGGTGCTTAAGCCGGTGCTCAATTTCGTACCAGTAAACTTAACATCCAAGTACTCATTGTAGCATGTCTAAATAACTAAAAAAAGTCTTAAAATTATTACTAACACATAATAGTCTAAAAATTACAACACTAAATTTCCTTAATCACACATAAACAACAATCAAAGCTAAAAACACACTGATAACTATGGGTTTCCTCCCACAAAGCACTTTGTTTCACGTCGTCAGCCCAACGTAACCAGTGCTTATTCTGGTTGACCCAGCATCATTTGATCATTAAATTTATGTTGATACCGTACAAAATAAGATTTCAGTATATGAACATTCACTTGAAATACTTTCTCAGTTTTAGGATCTTTGATATCCACAGCTCCAAATAGATAAACTTTCATCACAACAGATGGGCCCATCCAGATGGACTTATGTTTGCCTAAAAATAATCTTAACATTTCATTATATAGCAAAACTTGTTGCCCTGGCTTAAAATTTTTGGTAAGAATCCTTCGATCATGCCACATCTTCATCTTTTCTTTGTAAGTCATAGAACTCTCATAAGACTCATTCCTTATCTCTTCAAGCACATTTAATTGTAATAATCTTTTCTCACTAGCATTTTTCAAATTATAATTGAACTCTTTAATTGCCCAATATGATTTAAGCTCAAATTCAACTGGTAAATGAAAAACTTTCACAAATAATAGCCTATATGGGGACATTCCTATAAGAGTTCTGTATGCAGTCCTACAAGCCCACAAAACATAGTCAAGTTTGACTGACTAATCCATTTTTATTGGATTCATAGATTTTTTCAAAATTCTTTTAATTTCCTGATTGGATAATTCAGCCAAACCACTTGTCTAGGGCTGATAAGCACTAGCAATTCTATGGTTTATATGATATTTCTTTAAAAATTTTTCATTATGACATTTTTGAAATGACTTCTCACATCAGTTATGATAACTCTCAGCATCCAAAATCTACAAAATATGTTTGTTCTCAAAAATTTTGCAAGACTTTAAGCATCACATTGAGGTAAAGCAATAGCTTCTATCCATTTGGATACATAGTCCACTGCTAACAGTATATTTAGCATATATAAATTTCTGAAAGATGGTATAAATGGTCTCATTAAATCAAATCCCCAAACATCAAATATTTCAACTTCTAGCATGTAGTTGAGGGGANTATCCATTTGGATACATAGTCCACTGCTAACAGTATATATAAATTTCTGAAAGATGGTATAAATGGTCCCATTAAATCAAATCCCCAAACATCAAATATTTCAACTTCTAGCATGTAGTTGAGGGGCATTTCATTTCTTCTAGAAATATTTCCTACTCATTGACATCTATCACAAGTTTGGATATAAGCATTAACATCTTTAAAGATAGTAGGCCAATAAAATTTNGAAATATTTCCTACTCATTGACATCTATCACAAGTTTGGATATAAGCATTAACATCTTTAAAGATAGTAGGCTAATAAAATCTAGATTGTAAAATTTTGTATATTGTTTTATCAACACTAAAATGTCCCCCAAAATCATATTATGACATTTTTGGATAATTTCATAAGTTTCTTCTAAAGGTACACATCTTCGAATAATCAAATCCTTTCTTTGTTTATGTAAAAATGGTTCATCCCAAAAATAAGTATTAGGTTCAGATATAAATTTTCTCTTCTGTTGGTATGTCATTTCATAGGTTATAATATTTATTACAAGAAAGTTCACAGTGTTGGCATACCACGGAACACGCCACTCATTAACATTGAACAACTTTTCATCTAAAAAATGTTCATTAATTTCTTTTTCAAAATAGAGTTTTTTTCCTAAATCTCATCTGGAAAAGTGATCAGTAATTTGATTTTTCAGTCCCCTTCTTATTCACTATTTCAAAGTCAAATTCTTGCAAAAGAAGAATCCATCTTATAAGTCTTGGTTTAATATGCTTATTTTTCATTAAGTTTTTAATAGCAAAATGATCTGTATGTACTACGCAATGAGTTCCAATTAAATATGATCTAAATTTATCAAAGGCATATACTATTGCAATTAACTTTTTTTCAGTTGTTATATAATTAATTTGGCTTTCATTAAGAGTTTTACTAGCATAGTAAACTACTTTGAAAATTTTATCATATCTTTGTCCTAAAAGATCTCCAATAGCATAATCACTAGCATCACACATCAGTCCAAAAATTTTCCCCAATCTGGTGAAACTATAATTGGTGCAGTGATTAATTTTTCCTTTAATAACTCAAAAGCTTTTAGGCATTCTTCGTTAAAATTGAAAGTTTCACCTTTCTCGAGTAAATGGCATAAAGGCTTAGCAATTTTTGAAGAGTCTTTAATATATTTTCTGTATAATCCAGCATGTTTTAAAAACTCCTAATTTCTGTTACATTTGCTGGATAAGGTCAATTAGCGATCACTTGAATTTTAGCACGATCTACTTCCAAACCATTTTCTGATATTTGATGTCATGATACAGTTCCTCCTGCTATCATGAATTGGCATTTTTCCCAATTAAAAACTAAATTTGTTTCTTCACAGTGCTTAATAACTTTTAATAATTATACTAAACATTAGCCAATTGAAATTCCAAACATTGAAAAATCATCCATAAACACTTAAATCCCTTTTTCAATTAAATCACAAAAATATGTCATCATAAATCTTTGAAATGTGTAGCAGGGGTATTGCGTAAACTAAAGGGCATTCTTCCAAAAGCAAATGAACCATTTCGACTGGTAAAAGTTGTTTTCTCTTAATCCTCATAAGTTATTTGAGTTTGGTGATAACCAGTATATCCATCCAGAAAACAAATGTATTTATTCCTAACTATTCTATCCAACATTTGACCTAGAAAGGGTAATGGAAAATGATCTTTTCTAGTGGCAAGATCTAATTTTTTATAATTAATGCATATTCGCCACCTTATGACTTTTCTAGTTGATATGAATTTATTATGCTCATTCACAGTCGCAGTTACTCCTCCTTTCTTCGGAACACAGTGAATTGGACTAACCCATGCACTATCTAAAATAATGCAGATAATTCCAAGTTCTAACCACTTTAAAATTTCTTTCTTTGCAACTTCTTTCATAACATGATTCAATCTCTTTTGAAGATTAACCCTAGGTTTTNCCCAAAAATAAGTATTAGGTTCAGATATAAATTTTCTCTTCTGTTGGTATGTCATTTCATAGGTTATAATATCTATTACAAGAAAGTTCACAGTGTTGGCATACCACGGAACACGCCACTCATTAACATTGAAAAGTTTTTCATCTAGAAAATGTTCATTAATTTCTTTTTCAAAATAGAGTTTTTTTCCTAAATCTCATCTGGAAAAGTGATCAGTAATTTGATTTTCAGTCCCCTTCTTATCCACTATTTCAAAGTTAAATTCTTGCAAAAGAAGAATCCATCTTATAAGTCTTGGTTTAATATGCTTCTTTTTCATTAAGTTTTTAATAGCAAAATGATCTGTATGCACTACGCAATGAGTTCCAATTAAATATGATCTAAATTTATCAAAGGCATATACTATTGCAATTAACTTTTTTTCAGTTGTTATATAATTAATTTGGGTTTCATTAAGAGTTTTACTAGCATAGTATATTACTTTGAAAATTTTATCATATTTTTGTCCTAAAAGATCTCCAATAGCATAATCACTAGCATCACACATCAGTCCAAAAGTTTTTCCTCAATCTGGTGAAACTATAATTGGTGCAGTGATTAATTTTTCCCTTAATAACTCAAAAGCTTTTAGGCATTCTTCGTTAAAATTGAAAGTTGCACCTTTCTCCAGTAAATGACATAAAGGCTTAGCAATTTTTGAAGAGTCTTTAATATATTGTCTGTATAATCCAGCATGTCCTAAGAACTCCTAATTTCCCTTACATTTGCTGGATAAGGTAAATTAGCGATCACTTGAATTTTAGCACGATCTACTTCCAAACCATTTTATGATATTTGATGTCATAATACAGTTCCTCCTGCTATCATGAATTGGCATTTTTTCCAATTAAAAACTAAATTTGCTTCTTCACAGTGCTTAAGAACTTTTAATAATTATTCTAAACATTAGCCAAATGAAATTCCAAACATTGAAAAATCATCCATAAACACTTAAATCCCTTTTTCAATTAAATCACAAAAATATGTCATCTTAAATCTTTGAAATGTAGCAGGGGTATTACGTAAACTAAAGGGCATTCTTCCAAAAGCAAATGAACCATTTCGACTGATAAAGGTTGTTTTCTCTTGATCCTCATAAGTTATTTGAGTTTGTTGATAACCAGTATATCCATCCAGAAAATAAATGTATTTATTCCCAGCTATTCTATCCAACATTTGACCTAGAAAGGGTAATGGAAAATGATCTTTTCTAGTGGCAAGATCTAATTTTTTATAATTAATGCATATTCGCCACCCTATGACTTTTCTAGTTGATATTAATTTATTATGTTCATTCACAGTCGCAGTTACTCCTCCTTTCTTAGGAACACAGTGAATTGGACTAACCCATGCACTATCTAAAATAGTGCAGATAATTCCAAGTTCTAACCACTTTAAAATTTCTTTCTTTACAACTTCTTTCATAACAGGATTCAATCTCTTTTGAATATTAACCCTAGGTTTGCAGTACACTTCCATATAAATTCTATGCATACAAGTTGAAGGACTGATTCCTTTAATATCAACTATTGTCTATCCAAAGGCTTTCTTAAAATTTTTCAAAATTTTCATCAATTTTTTTATCTTCTTCCATCTTTAACTTCGAGGAAATTATAACTGGTAAAGTAGAGGAATCACCTAAAAAGGCATATTAAAAATGATGGGGAAGTAATTTCAACTCAAGTTTTGAAGGTTTTTCAATTCATAAAAAAAATGATTTAACTTTTTTATTGTGTCCAAAATTTTAAAACTTTCTCAAACATAGTTTGAATCTTCCTTAAAAAGATCTTCACATTGATCTAATTCCTCTGCTTTCTCATGTTCCAAATCTTTTACTTCAAATATTTATTTAAAATTAGTTTTAAAAGGGCATTCACTCAGATATCTTATAGTATTCATTCTAAAGCATTCATCATCTTTACCTTTCGTAGGATATTTTATTGATCTTGGAATGTTAAAAGTAACAGTTTGATCATTGATGTGCATAGTTAATTCCTTTTTCTGCACATCTGTCATTGCTTTTTCTGTGGCTATGAAAGGTCTCCCACGCGCATTGTTAAATCTCCTTTTTTTCACATCATCATTGCTCTTCCTGTGGCTAAGAAAGGTCTCCTCAAAATGATAGGTATCATCTTCCTCCATATCCAGCATAATGAAATCAACATGAAAGATAAATTGATCCACTTTCACTAAGACATCTTCTAACTTCGTTTTCCCATTAAGAATATCCTTCATAAACTTTACATAGCTTGACTTTTTTTCTAAGGCTTCGGCAAATGGAATATTAATTTTAAACTTCATAAAAATTTTNATCTTTAACTTCGAGGAAATTATAACTGGTAAAGTAGAGGAATCACCTAAAAAGGCATATTAAAAATGATGGAGAAGTAATTTCAACTCAAGTTTTGAAGGTTTTTCAATTCATAAAAAAAATGATTTATCTTTTTTATTGTGTCCAAAATTTTAAAACTTTCTTAAACATAGTTTGAATCTTCCTTAAAAAGATCTTCACATTATGTTCCAAATCTTTTACTTCAAATATTTATTTAAAATTAGTTTTAAAAGGGCATTCACTCAGATATCTTATAATATTCATTCTATAGCATTCATCATCTTTACCTTTTGTAGGATATTTTATTGATCTTAGAATGTTAAAAGTAACAGTTTGATCATTGACGTGCATAGTTAATTCCTTTTTCTGCACATCTGTCATTGCTCTTTCTGTGGCTATGAAAGGTCTCCCCAAAATGATAGGCAAAATGATAGGTATCCCTTTATCTTCCTCCATATCCAGCATATTGAAATCAACATGAAAGATAAATTGATCCACTTTCACTAAGACATCTTCTAACTTCCTTTTCCCATTAAGAATATCCTTCATAAACTTTACATAGCTTGACTTTTTTTCTAAGGCTTCAGCAAATGGAACATTAATTGTAAACTTAATAAAAATTTCCTGAAATTTTGAAAATTGCTTATCCAAATTCTGTTCATGAAGTCTCTAAGGAAATGGAGGTGGTGATCTTTTCTAAATCAATTTTCAGCATAGAAATAAGTCGTTCAAATTTTTTTGGAGCATCCTCTTTTGATTCTTCAATTTTTTCTCTCTGTACTTATGTTTCTTTTTGAACTCAACCTTCCAACTCTCTTCCGCTTCTAAGTTGAACGGTTTTTACTTGCTCTTTATTCTGGTCTCTCATATTTATTTCAGTATTACTAGAAAATGTTCCTTAGGATCAATTACTTAGTGAATTTGTGATTTGTCCAAGTTGATTCTCAATATTTCTAAGTGTATCTCTTTGACTTTGTAACTAATTTCTCATTCATAACACCACTTCTTCTATAGACAACTTGTTCTTCTTAAATTGCAGATCACTGTTGAAACTTGAAGGCTAAGTAGATCTATAATTATTATTCCATTGGTTGTTCCAATTTCCCAATGATTTCGTTTGAGTGTTCCCCCATTCCTTATTATTACCACCCATAGTATTATTTCAATTGAAGTTGCGATGGTTCTTCCAACTTGGGTTATAATAATTTGAATTTGGGTTATTCTACTTATTATTTGTGACATTCAAACTTTCTAATGATGCTTGAGAATCTACCATTTTGCCTAATGAATTCTTTTCAATCATAANACGGCTTTTACTTGCTCTTTATTCTGGTCTCTCATATTTATTTCAGTATTACTAGAAAATGTTCCTTAGGATAAATTACTTAGTGAATTTGTGATTTGTCCAAGTTGATTCTCAATATTTCTAAGTGTAGCTCTTTGACTTTGTAACTAATTTCTCATTCATAACACCACTTCTTCTATAGACAACTTCTTCTTCTTAAATTGCAGATCACTGTTGAAACTTGAAGGATGAGTAGATCTACAATTATTATTCCATTAGTTGTTCCAATTTCCCAATGATTTTATTTGAGTGTTCCCCAATTCCTTATTATTACCACCCATAGTATTATTTCAATTGAAGTTGTGATGGTTCTTCCAACTTGGGTTATAATAATTTGAATTTGGGTTATTCTACTTATTATTTGTGACATTCAAACTTTCTAATGATGCTTGAGAATCTATCATTTTGCCTAATGAATTCTTTTCAATCATAGAAATTGGTTGAGAAAAATTCATTCCAAATTGGTCTAACTTCCTTAAAATTGCAGCAACTTGATTTGCTAACATAGTAAATGCATCAGATTCATGAATATTGGCTACTTTCTTAGGATTCACCCTCTTAGAAAAACATTAAAAATTATTGGTAGTCATTTCTTCAATTAAAGCATAAGCATCATGAAATGGTTTTGACATTAATGAACTACCAGCGGCGGCATCGATAATAAATCTAAGAGATCCAACTAATTCATCATAAGAAGTTTAAAATATTAACCAATCTGGTATAGCATGGTGTGGACACTTTCTTAAGGTTTCTTTAAGTCGTTCCCATGCTTCATAAATAGATTCCCCTTCAAACTGATTAAAAGATGTAATATCATTTCTACGCTTCGCTATTTTTTTATGGTGGAAAATATTTATGAAGGAATTTTTGTGCTAAATCACCCCAAGTTTTGATAGATACAGATGCTAAAAAATTTAACCACATCTTAGCTTTATCCTTCAGTGAGAAAGGAAATAACCTATGTCTTATGACATCATCTGATACACCATCATATTTAAATGTAGTGCACAATTATAAAAAATTGGCACAATGTAAATTTTGATCTTCACTTAGTGATCCCAAAAACTAATTAATTGATACCATTTAGAAAATAGTAGGTTTAAGTCCAAAAGAATTAGCCACTATAGTAGGTTTTTGAATACTACAATGAAGTTCATCTATCGTAGGGTTGGCATAATCTAGTAAAGGTCTAAATTCTTGATGAATTTTAGCATTTTGAACATTTTGGTTTGCCATTTTTGTAATTTTTTTATATTTTTCAAAACTTTTAATTTTTTTACTTTTTCTGATTTTCTTAACTGTTCTCTCTAACTCATAATTTTAGGACACTAGTCCTTCAGAACCTGAACTACGCATACACTAACATAAAATAAAATAAAACAATAAGATATTCCTACAATAACTCTTAAAGTTTAAATAAGACTTTCTAAAATAGAATTTTCTTTCATTCAATCTCCAAGGCAACGACGCTAAAAACATGATCCTGACTTTTTATATGCAATAATATAACAATGTATGCAATTATATTCTTCACTTATATTTCCTTCATTGTGACAACACAAAAAACTTGATCCTAAAGAAAATAAGAATTTAAATTTTTAATATATATCACCTTGGGAAATGTTTATTATACTTGTACATCCCCATTGAGGCTGCTGATGCTGTTGAAACTGAATTAGTGGCTGTCTACTGGGCTTTGAAAATTGCCAAAATGGCTAGCTGGAACAACTTATGGGTAGAAGTAGATTCTGCTACTGTTATCAAGATATTAAGGGATGAGGAACTTACACCCTGGCACCTTACTTACTGGACCAGAAAGATTAGAGAAATTTCCTCACAGTTAAAAGTACAATAGACTTTTATCTTTAGAGAAGGCAACCAGCCATCCAATTGGCTTGCCAGACAAGGGTATGATTTAAAAGAGCTATCTGTTGCTGTCTCCCCTCCCCATACCCTTCAATTTCTGCTACAGGGTGACAGGATAAAGGTCCCATATTTTAGAATTGCTAACCAAGATCTAAAGTGATTGCTTACTACCTGNTTAAATAAAATTGGCAAGATGAAACACTTTAATAATTTCTTCTCAAAACTGGAGCCAAATCATAGGATAGACCGGGAAGTCACTGAGGTTCTCCTCAGGATCCGTGGTCTCCCCTAGTTTCTCTTCATTTGGATTCCTCAACATTGTTCCAGATTCGAGTATTTCCCCTTTCACACCTCTTCGTCCGATTTTGTTGAAATGTCTTATCCTTTTGACCTCTTTGAAGATAATATTCTTTGATTTTTATCGACAGTTCTCTTAGGACTTCGGTCATTTAAGATGTAATTAACTATAGGGGTTTGCCCTTATAGGGAGCTTTTCCGAGCTTCGGTCATTTAAGATGTAATTAACTATAGGGGTTTGCCCTTATAGGAAGTTTTCCCAAACCCCTTTTGACCTCTTTGAAGACATTATTCCCTGATTTTTATCGAGAGTTTTCTTAGGTGACCGATGTAATTAACTATAGGGGCTTGCCCTTATAGGGAGCTTTTCCGAACCCAGCTTAAAATAATCCCTATTTAATTATGTAATTAACTATAGGGGTTTGCCCTTATAGGAAGTTTTTCCGAACCCAGCTTAAAATAAACTCTATTTAATTTATTTGTATTAAGTAGGGGAACTTGTCGGCAAATAAAACGGTTTCGCAGACCAAACGGATGTCATATATTTCTTA
>JXCR01136770.1:11865-24372 GCA_002079205.1 Phalaenopsis hybrid cultivar | reverse complement strand
CACTCACTACACTTATCTGTATCCACAATCACTCACAACCCTGAACTCAAATTTCTAGCCTAGATCCCTTGATCCTTTAGGATACTCATGTAGATGGTCCCCTAAACCTACTAGCCCTAGGGCTATGGTTTGGCTAAGACCACTATGTAGAGGACCCAAAATAGGGTTTCCATTGGTCCATGGCTTATTGGTGATGCTTGGTACCTCAAATCTACAAAAATTCCCATCCTGGCCTTTTACCCCTAAAGCACCCCCAATTTACCAAAGTACCCCACTTGGACCCAAAATTCCAAAAATTCCAAAAATTCCCAGAAAATCCCTAATATTCCTAATTTCATTTCTTTCAACTACCCCATGACCCAATTTGGCCAGTTTGACCATCTTTAAGCAAAATCCCCAAATTGCCCTTTAAAGACCCAAATTTCCCCAAATCCAACTCAAATGTCCACCAATTTGATCTCAATTGACCCCAATTCCAATCCTAAACTCAAATTCACTTTTTATATGACCCAAATTTCCCCAAATTGCCCTTTAAAGACCCAAATTTCCCCAAATTTCACCCAATTGATTGCCTANAATTCTTTATGAGGTCCATATTGACCATTTACAACAATCAATTTGGACTTAGCCCAAGGCTAACCCAAGCTAGACCCAAGCCTAGCCCAACTTGACCAAATTGATTAAAGTTCAAAATTCTTTCAATTTGACAATTTTTGAACTCAAAACCATTTCCATCCTTCACCAAAGTTGTTCCTTGTGATCATCTACACAAAATACAACAGTTATTTAGGCCAATTGACATGGCTAACCTAGCCCAAACCCAAGTTTTGGTCATTTGCACCCACTTGGACCCATACACTAAATGTGACCTAACCACCTTACTGCCACCAAATTAAGTCCACCACAGCCATTAGTTGGACTTAGTGACCAGTCCAAAAATCATGAAACCACCTAAATCAAGCCATGGACCAAAGGTCCCCCAAATTAAGGGATATTATTTCCAATAATGCACATGCTTTAGATATCTTTGCCAAATCCAAGCACATTTGCATTAAATTGTTGTGATGGATTCCTCTGGATGCCCTGAGCACCAAGCCACCTCGCCCTGGCCGGTCAGCCAACCTAGTGGCCGAAAAATGGCCAAACCGAGAGCCACCGACATGGAACTTCACCCAAATCAAACCTAGAGGCCAGCTCAGCCAAACTGAATTGTGGGAGCTCCTCTGCCCTCCACCTAAGCACCACAATGCACCCAAACTTATGCCCTGAGAGCCACCCCATGAACTGCCCTCCACCTAAGCACCACAATGCACCCAAACTTGTGCCCTGAGAGCCACCCCATGGCCAGTTTTATAAAAACCACCTAAGCACCACAATGCACCCAAACTTATGCCTTGAGAGCCACCCCATGGCCATTTTTATTTAAAATCACCCCTAAGCACCACAATGCACCCAAAATGCCCTGAGAGCCACCCCATGGCCATTTTTATAAGAACTCACCTCCCACGGCCATGGGAGGAGTGCTAAAATTTTCTTAGAGAGGCCTCTCAAAACTTCACATAGAGCTTCCCTAAGATCACCTCAGTGCATTCCAACCATTTTCCCTCACCCATTCCCATTGCTAGAGCTCAATTTTGAGCTTGAAACCCGGCCGCATTCTAACCACTTTCCCTCACCCATTCCCATTGCCGGAGCCCAATTTTGAGCTCGACCCTGCCGAAAACCAGGACAGAACCCAATACACCTCCACACTCCACCAAACTTCAATCGCTTGTGCCCACACCTTCACAAGGGTGAAAGAAGGCAAAGCCCCAACAAATCCCCCTTCCATAGAGCCTCAACCATAGCTCTAAACCAACACCTAAAATCGAGCTTGGTAGGATTTATAGCTAGGCCTTATACCAAGACCAGAGACTCAATCCCTAGCCTCCTTGGACCCCAACGAACGTGCAGAGCACCTCTGATTGAAGCCTCCCTTCTCAGAGAAAAGGTATAAAACTCCTCCTCCTCCCGAGCTTATTTTGATTCTCCATTCACTTAAACTTGATTTCATGGCATCTTAACCGTATGGATGTGTTCGTCTCACTTAGACGAGTCCATATGATGAAACCCGAAGTGATTTGGTTGAGTCTAGGATGAGATCTTAAGATTTTAGTGTGGATGGGCACGTGATCATTCTATCAGGGATGATGACGGGGAGCCGTTTGATCAAGCGTGTATCAAATGGACGGGGGAGATCGAGCCGGACAATACTTCAGGACGTGAACCGCGGGCCGAGTCAGCAGTTACGTGGACGGCGGTGTCCAACCAGAGCGCTCCAAGCATGCCTTCGGAGCTGCCTAGGATCTAGTCAGCACGCGCTGTTTAAATAGATAAATAGTGCCTTTTTCGCATGCCTTCGGAGCTGCCTAGGATCTAGTCAACACACGCTGTTTAAATAGATAAATAGGGCTTTTTAAATTATTTAAATACCCTTAACTTAGAAAATACATAACTTTGTGTAGAAAAATCACAAAAATAAAATAAAAATAGCCTCTTGCTCAATGAACAGAGGAGAATAATGTGGAATATATTTTAGATCTATTTGATGCATAAAATATTTTTAATTAATTAAATACTATTTGGAAACATTTGATTCTCCATGCATATTGACACATCACCTTAGCTTGAAGTTTTGACATATTGTAGTCTCTATCAAGAGAAACATCCTCTAATTTTTCTAAAGTGACCTGAAGTTCTTATACAGAGATTGATATTTTTCAAGTTTCTTCACATCATTTCCTTAAAATAATCATGGAAATTAGCATATTGGTTATTAAATCCCAAAAAAAATTTTATCATTCCTTCAAAATAATCATGGAAATTAGCATATTAATTATAAAATCCTAAGAAAATTTTGGAAGATCCACAATGACTAGAGAAACCTTTGGAAATAATTTCATGGATCAAGTCATTTAAAATGCACTTAAATTTTGCAAATACTAAGTCACTAAGATAATGAACTTTGGAAAATATAAACATTTATATGACTTGATTTTTGATCTCCACTATGATTTATAATTCAAAGAACTCATCATAAAAGTTTCAAAATATTTTGAGTTCATTTAATAATTTAATGTGATTTTAAAATATAAATACCACTCTTAACACGNGGAAGCCAATAATTAATCAATTTAATACCCCTATCTTGATTTTTAAATAAAATCTAAATCATGAATCATGACCACTTAAAGCTTAACCCTTTTCAAAACTAATTAAGACACTCACCTAGGCCTTAAGGGCTTAGTGGTGACTTAGGCTAAATCAAAATTGACTAAATGAGGATTAGAGAAATAAACATAACTAAATCAAAAATCCTTGAAATTTGTTTGAAGGATGTTTGATTTAGTGCATCCTTGAAACCCAATTAGGATTAAAGTTTGGATAAGTTATTCAAATTACACTAGTTTGCCTCTCTAAGGGTCTTCACCCACAAATTTCAAATTAAATCACAAGTGACAATTACCTCTTTCTTAAGGATAATTGAGACATCAATGTTCACTGAGCATTAGAAGTATTCACAAGATGAACCATTAAGAAACATAATAATTTCAAATGGAGTCGAGGCTTTTCACCAGTTGGTGAGAGGGAGGCATGGATATGCTTCCCTCTCCTAACTTGTTGGAAACCTCAGAGGCCTATTAAACTTAATATTCTTTGCTCAATGAAATCATCCTTAATTAAACTTTTAAGGACTCACTAAAATATGAGATAGGGTTAGGAAAACCACCAGAACTTACCTTTCCTACTCTTCATAAATTTCCTTAACATGCATTTTAAGTTTCAGGTGGTGGAACGAGAAGACCCGCCAGGTTCACTTTTACAGTTTTTCAGTGTTGTCTTTCTTGTACTTTCATACTGTGCTTTTATACCTGCAAACTTGCATGCTAAACAACGATGTCACCCTGCATGAAAACTAAAACCATCAGGATAGCCACAACCTGCAAATTTACATGCTAAACAAAGATGTCACCCTGCATGAAAACTAAAACCATCAGGATAGCCACGAGCTTGCATGTTAAACAATGATGTCACCCTGCATGAAAACTAAAACTGCTAGGATAGCCATTGCTAAACAAAGATGTCACCCTACATGAAAACTAAAACCATCAGGATAGCCACATAACCATAATTTGCATGCTAAACAACAATGTCACCCTGTATGAAAACTAAAACCATCAGGATAGCCACACAACCATAACAAAACCAAAATTAAGATAAAATTCACCGCCACAACATTCAAAATATAAAATAACTCAAAATTTAATCACAAACATGACACAAAACCGTAACTTCAACTAAATTAAGACATCTCTATCAGATGATCGGGAACTCCTCGGAGGAGGTAACCTACGGTTGCTAACGTGGCTTCCCACAGTTTTAATGAAATTATGGAACTCATTAAGTTGGGTTTAGTAAGTTCATTTGGACTAAGTGAATCCATTAAAAAATAGTGATGCCTCATTAAGTTGGGTTTAGTAAGTTCATTTGGACTAAGTGAATCCAATAGAAAATAGTGATACTAGAACCAGGGAACCGTAGGATCCTAACCAGTTTTGCTCTATTCAACCTTAATATGCCCTCATAAAATTTAAAGAATTTCAACAATAGGGCCACCTGATTTGATATTATAACTTGACGCACTAGACAAATCAAACTTGTCGTGGCAAGGAGCTTGGAGCTAGCATGGCGAGCAGCACGGCCATCTTCAACAGCAAAACCTGTCTTCCCTAGCTAAACGAATCTTCCTTCCTCAAACAATAAAGCCATAGGACTTTGAGGTTGTTTTCTTATGCAACGTCAGTCCTTACCTTATCTTTAGGACTTTGCATAGCCCTGCTATACAATATAAGCCCTTACTCGTGTTAGGATTCCAAGGTTTTCATTTGTCACGACAAAAATCCTCACATCTTACAGGCTATTTGTGTGATCATTTAACACCAGTGTAAGCCCTAAGTAATGAAATTTGCAGGATGAAACACTTAAATTTTTTTCCTCCAAATTTAAGCCAAACATTAGGGTAGCTTGGGAAGTCACCTAGATTTGCCTCTATCAAAACTAAAGCCAAACATTAGGATAGCTTGGGAAGTCACCAAGGTTCGCCTCTGGATCCCCACATCCCCTAGTTCTTCTTCCTTTGGATTCTACAATAAAATGTTCCAAATTTGAACCAATCCTATCCCCTAGTTCTTCTTCCTTTGGATTCTACAATAAAATGTTCCAAATTTGAACCAATCCCCATTCACCCCTAGTTCTTCTTCCTTTGGATTCTACAATAAAATGTTCCAAATTTGAACCAATCCCCTTCCACACCTCTACGGAAGCCAAACATTAGGATAGCTTGAGAAGTCACCGAGGTTCTCCTCTGGATCCATGACATCCTTGAAGCCAAACATTAGGATAGCTTGGGAAGTCACTGAGATTCTCCTCTGGATCCATGACATCCCTAGCATTAGGATAGCTTGGGAAGTCATCGAGGTTCTCCTCTGGATCCATGACATCCCCTAGTTCCTCCTCCTTTGGACTCTACAACAAAATGTTCCAAATTTGAACCAATCCCCTTTCACACCTCTTTGTCCGATCTCATTGAAAAGTCTCCTTTGGATTCTACAATAAAATGTTCCAAATTTGAACCAATCCCCTTGCACACCTCCATGTCCGATTTCTTTGGATTCTACAATAAAATGTTCCAAATTTGAACCAATCCCCTTTTCACACCTCTACGTCTGATTTCGTTGAAGAGTCCTACCCTTGGAAATTCCTTGAAGATAATATTTCTTGATTTTTATTGAGAGTCTTCTTAAGTGGCTTTGGTCATTTAAGATGTAATTAATTATAGGGGCTTGCCCTTATAGGAAGCATGTCAGAACCGAGCTTAATATAAACCCTATTTAATCCTTTCTATTAAATAGGGGAACTTGTCGGCAAATACAAAGGTTTCGCAGACCAAACAAACTTCATACTTTCCTTAGTTATTTTGATCAACTTGTGTTTATCCTTCGGGATAGATACATGATTTGAGGTACAGTGCTCTTTCATTTTAAACTACAAAAATTTATCCTTTGGGATAGATACAGGATTTGAGGTACAGTGCTCTTTCATTTTAAACTATGAAAAAGATACAGGATTTGAGGTACAGTGCTCTTTCATTTTAAACTATGAAAAATATGGGGTCATTTTAATTTCATACTTCAATGTCCTTCCGAAGCAGGCGATGGGATTTCGATTCCAGCGACCGACAGCTTCTTAAAGGCAACCCCACAAACCATCCCCAAAATAACACCGACACACTCTTATAAAAAGGCTAAATGTAACATTGAGTTATCTAGACTTAATGCTAGCAACATTATACTTAAAGGCATTTACCACTCAGGTGGGGAATAGTTGGTCAACTCTACTAGATCTTCTAGAAGGGTTGGCTCACAACACCATGATTAACATAATATTTTAGAATATTAGAGGAGTGGCGGATCCTAACTCCCTTAATAGGCTTAAAAACATTTTTAGGTTTCACAAATTACTCATACTTACTATTTTGGAGCCTTTGGTTCATGTGAATAATCACGGGATTCTTATTAAATTCAAAGGCTATCGCTCTTACTACAATGTTAACAAAAAAACTTTTGTTTTATGGAAGCCTAGTGTAAATATTTCTATTATTGAACATGAGGATCAATACATTCTAACTCAAATTTCATTTGATGGTTTGTAGGGGCGGGGCACCTTTGTTTACTCTAGCTCTAAATTGAATGATAAATATTTGCTTTAACAGAAAATTGAGTCTATGGGAACTATCATCAATGAGAATTGGTTTGTTGGTGGAGATTGCAATATGATCATGAAACCAGTGGAAAGGAAAGGAGGGAGTAGAGTAGAGTCTGCTCTTATTAATCGTTTTACTAACTCTATGTCTAATGCAGGTCTTTATGACTTATGCTATATTGGTTCTACCTATACTTGGAGGAGGGGATTTCTTTATCAGAGATTGGACCATTTCTTGGCTAATTCGGCTTCCATAAGTTACTTTCCTATTGTGAAATTTCAACATTTGAGTCATGTTACTTTTGACCATAATCCTATATTGCTTACTTTGGCTTTCACTCTCTAGCCATCCATTTCTAGATTCAAATTTCTTAATGTTTAGACTTCACATGCTACTTTTCTTGATTTGGTGAAATAAGCTTAGAGTTAAGATGGTGCTGGGACTCCTTCGTTTGTCTTGTGGCAATTGCATAAGAAAGTGACTACTTACCTTAATAAATGGAATTACCAGGTTTTTGGTAATGTTCATAAAAAAGTGAAGGATGCTCAAAATATTTTTGATACTTTGGAATCCCAACTTGAAATTTCCCCACACTTGATGGTTAATGTTGCTCAAGCACATTTAGATCTTTTGGATGCTATTGCTTTAGAGGAAACCTTGCTAAAATAGAATGCTAATGATTCTTATTTTGTTGGAGGGGATAGAAACAATAATTATTTCCATGCAACACTTAAACATAGAAGAAACATAAATAACATTTTAAAAATTCAAAAAGATGATGGGAGCATTATTACTAAAATGGAAGAGATTAGAGACAGCGTTGTTAGCTTTTATACTGAACTCTTTCACAATTCTTCTCACACTATGCCTGTTGATCCCACTTATTTTTATAATGAATATGACTATACTAAGAATCTTAGTTTGGTTTATCCTCCTAATGAGCAGGAATTTTTGAATGCCTTCAAATCTATATGCCTCAATAAAACCTTCGGACCTGATGGATTTTCTTTTGCTTTCTACATACATGCATGGGAGATTATTAAGAAGGAAGTTATTCTTGTTATCCAAAGTTTTTTTCCTTGGAAACAGTCCTGATAAATATTTCACCTCAGCTCTGATCGTTTTTATTTTTAAAGGTAATGATAAAATCACTTGGGATAATTTTCATCCTCTATCTCTCACCACAGTGACATATAAAGTTATGAGTAAGATTATTGTTAGTAGATTACAGCCTCATCACAATCACATTATTGCTTAACAACAGTCTGCTTTCATTAAGGGCAGGGACATTACTGACAATATTCTTTTAGCGCAAGAAATAATCGAAGAGTTGGACAAAAAGTGTAGTGGGGCAACATGGTTCTCAAATTAGACATCAAGAAAGCTTTTGATATCATTAGTTGGGACTTTATTCTCAATATTCTGCAAGCCAACAGTTTTAAACAAAATTTCTGCTCACTTATATAGAGATGACTGTCTAATAATAGCTATAGTTTGATGGTCAATAGTGAAGCCCGTGGCTTCTTTTCTTTCAAAAGGGGCATCAAGTAGGGAGACCCTCTTTCTCCCATAATTTTCTTAATTACTTGTGATTATCTATCTAGGCTTATTAATAAGTTGCATCATGAGCGACCTTATATTCAATTTTCCCATAGGTCTAAAATTTTTGTGAGCCACCTTGCTTATGTTGATGATGTCATTCTATTTTTAAATGCCAGTAAACACACCATTAAAGCTACTATGAAATTGTTAAATGACTTTCAAAACACTTCTGAGATGATGTTTAATTTGGCTAAGTGCTCTATGTACTTTGGCAAAGGTGCTCCATCTAATACCATTGCTTGGGCCCCTAATTTTACTGGTCACAAAATCTCTAAGCTCCCTATAAAGTACCTCTGGTTCAACATTTTTAGAGGTAGAATCAAGCAAACACAGATGGATGAGGTGGCAGATAAGGTTAAACTCAAGATTAATGATTGGAAAAATATTTTCTTTCTAATGGAGGTAGGCTCACTTTATTGAAAAATGTTCTTTGTACTCTCCCTCCTTACATGTACAAGTTCCTAAAACCAAAAGAGCATTCAAAAGGTTCTCAAAATTATATTTAATAAATTCTTTTGGCAGGACACTAGAACTACTAAGAGTTGGAAAACCTGGCACTATGCTTGTAAACCTCTTTGTGCTGGTGGGCTTGGATTTAAAACTTTGCAGTATACTGTTGATATTAATATATGTAAACTTTGGTTCAAGTTTACATAGGGAGAGTCTCTATGGGACATATTTATGAATCATAAATATTGCAAAACTTCACATCCTTCCACTGTTAATTGGAGAGTTAGAGATTCTAAACTTTGGAAAGCCATCATTGCTGCTCGTGATGTAGCTTCACATTTCATGTTTTGGGAAATTGGTCATGGTAGTATACCTTTTTAGAACGATGGCTGGGGTCTCTCTACTTTTTCTAATTTGCCAGCTCATGATTATGATGTCAATCTATTGGTCTCAAATTGTTGGATTAATGGTGATTGGGACATTGATATGTTGAATTCCTTAGTTAGCAAAATTGCTCCTGCCATAGCTAGATATCCAGTTAAACTGCACAATAAAAATCTTCATTTATGGAAGAACCATACGAGCTCATCTGTCACAAAATAGCTTTACTCAAATCTCCACTCTTTTACTCCATGGAAATGACATGTTTTTATCTGGCATAAACTTATTTCTCCATCTATATCCTTTTTCCTTTGGAGATACTTTCATAAGTTGCTTCCTCTTGATCATATTCTGAAGTTGAAAGGGCTAAGACTTGCCTCTCACTTTATATTTGTAAAAAAGGTGTTGAATCTCATAATCACCTATTTTTTAATGTAATTTTGCTAAAGAAGTTTGGCATTGTATTGTATACTTTTTGGGATACAGTGGCCAACTAATCTAAATTTTAAATCAGCTATTGATATTTGGAAGGGTTTGGAACCCTCTTTTAACAAGTATTTCTTTTTTCCTGCTATTATTTTTGGTTTATTTGGATGACAAGAAACAGTCCTAAATATGAAGCAACTGGTCAAAACCCCTCTGCCATTTTCATTTTAGCGGTTTCTTATTTTAAAAAGGCATGGAAGTCCTTATCTAGACATGATGTTACTCCTATTGTTGCCAAGGGTAGGAAACCCATTTTGATTAAACAGGCACCACCCCCTCATGGTTGGTTTAAGATTAATGTCGATGGGAGCTTTTCCAATTCCTATACAGGCATGGGTGGGATAAAAAGATATGTTAATGGAAGATGTATTGCTTACTTTGCGTCACCTTGTATTGCTAACTCCTCACTTAAGGCTGAGACTTCTTCTATGCTTGCTGCTCTTCATATGGTTACCATTTACATTTAAATGACATAGATCTAGAAACTGATTCTGAAATCTTCTTTAATATATTTTTGGCCAAAATTTATCCTCCATGGTATATCACTGTCTTGCGGAATAGAATTAGGTTCATCATTGAAAGTCACCACCTTAATATATAATTTACATTTACTTATATAGAAGGGAATCAATTTGAGGATTGGTTGGCGAAATGAAGGGTGCAAAATGCTATTTTGGAAACACTCCTCCATCCCACTTGCATAAACTCATTAAAAATGATTTGGAGGCCCCATTTGTTTATTTTTGAGGTGCTGCTCCATCATTTGGATTTCTTTTTGTATATAGAGCTTTCTTTGGTTCTTCTAGATTCTTAATTAGGCCCCAACAACTTTTTGTATCTCTTGACGATGGTTCTAAATTCTTACTTAGGCCAAGTATTTTGGGGTTTTACACTGAAAGGCTATTTGGTTTTACTTACTAAAAATTAGGAGAAGGGTGATTGGTTTTGGATTTATATGGGACTAAGCTATTTTTTTCAGTTTGGAAAGTCTTCTTCCAATTATTATATTTATTTTGGGAGTTGTTTCTCTTGGTTTTGGGCCACAATGAAGGGACTTGCAGGATTTCTATGTTGGCTTTCTCTTGGCAGTTTTTTTTGTGGGCTTTGCTAGATTTATATGCTGGCTTTGGGCTTTTAGGCATACTCTTGGCCATCTATTTAGGATTAATGACATAAAGCTTGTGCTTTTTGTTGACTGTGTTGAGTTTCGATTAATTGGTGTATGCAACACCAATGATGATTAGTTTTTTTGGGCTCATAGGCAGATTTGTGGTATTGCAAGGGAAATTTTTCATAGTACCACTAGCAGGAGTATGAGTTTGAATCTGGTTTTTGGCTTAAAGGCCATATGTTTGAAACAATTTTTTGCTCTATTGGAAGGTTTTGTGGCAACTATCTCTCATATGCTGTTGTGGTGGCTCATTGCATCACATAATACATCTTACTATTATGAGGCTACTATTGTTGTTTTTTTGATTCTTTGTGATGGTTGGAGGCTTACAGCTTTAGACATTTATCATTGGCTTATTTTTTTATTACACAGATAACGTAAGGGGAATCTATGCTCATATTGATAAAGGGAGCACTGGGCTTTGTTTCTCTGATACTTTCATGGGGCCTTTGATAATCTCTTACTTGGCTTATTTGAGGGCCTTTTCTTCATTACATTGTTAGGTTGAATGGTTCTTGCTGGAAGTTTGGAAGGAGGTTGTATTTGGGGAGCTTTTCATGAAACATTTTTTCATTTAAAAGGATTCTATGAATCTATATTATCTTGGGATTACTCTTGGCCTAGAATACGGCTTGGCAATGACAATATTTATTGGCTAGCGCAATGTATAAAAAGCAGTTTGGATTTCAACTTGGATTTGGTTATTTGGTTTGATGCTAGAAATCCTAGCTTCATTGGATTTCATATATTTGTTTCTTCTCGGCCTCTAGGGGTGCTTGCTGGTAGACGGTTTGGGCATGGTACATTGATGAATTTTGCTCTGATTTTGTTTTTATTTACCTGGGATAGTACAAGGGCAAGATTGCTATTAGTGTTGCGGCTCTATTTATTTTAATTGATCCCTTTAGCTGTTTTCATGGGATTACTATCTCTATTATTGGTTTTAACAGTCCTCTATATCTTCTGCATTAGTTGATTAAGCACCCGCACTTTTGGATCAATATGCTGGTCTCTGTCTCATATTTAGTTGGTTGGAATCTTATATTTGCGGCTTCATGGGAATATAACACTTGCCACTTCCTATATTGTGCATTTCTATTAATTTATTTAGGGAGTTACCTTGCAGATTTTTGGAGAGTTGGTGCACACATGCCCATTGACCAAAATGCTTATTTACATTTTCATGGATGTTGGATTTTTGATGCTTGGATGTTCTTAACAAAGCTTGGAGTATAATGTCTTGCACAATGCTTCTTGCTCAATATCTATGCTATTTCTGAAAAGATTGTAGGGGACGCCATGAACCGCTCGATTCAATTTGGACTTAGCTTTTTCTTCATCAAATATGTTCACTTTTTTCTAGTTTTGGGGTTGGTATACATGTACTTCTTGGGTATACTCTTTTTGTTGGTAAACTTTTTGGGTTTTCACATGTATTTTTTGTTTTCTTCTTTATATTGTACTACAGATAGTGGAACCTTTAGGATTTGATGTTTTTCTTTTGTCTCTAGATGGGGATCCACTATCCCACCCCAATTTTGTACCTTTTTTAATTATTAACACGTAAGGAGCCACAAGATGCTCTTTTAATCAATAAATATTATATATATATATA
>JXCR01136770.1:0-11803 GCA_002079205.1 Phalaenopsis hybrid cultivar | reverse complement strand
CACTTCTCAAAGCCACCCAACTCACAATACTTATATATATATATGTAGTTAGTGTCAGAAAGTAGGTAATATTTCAAAAAAAAATCAAATGCCTCTAAATTTTGATTTGGAAGTTGAAATTTTTTACGCATGAGGATTAGATTTTATGGGACCATTTATATCTTCATTTGGAAATGCATATATATTGATTACAGTGTATTGTGCATCAAAATGGATTGAAGCAATCACCTTACCTCAATGTGATGCTCGGAGTGTCTTAAAATTTTTAATCAAAAATACTTTTAGAAGATATGGAATGTCGAGAATAATCATCACTGATGGAGGATCTCATTTTAGGCACGCAAGAATTGCTAAGCTAGTGGAAAAATATAATATTATGCATATGATTGTAATTGATTATCATCCCAAAACTAATGGTTTAGCTGAAGTATCTAATCGTGAAATTAAAAGAATTTTGGAAAAAACTGTGAATCCTAATGAAATGGATTGGTCTACTAGATTAGATACCGCATTATGGGCTTTTATGATGTCTTATAAGACACCTATATGAATGTCCTCGTATCGATTAATTTTTGGGAAGACTGGATGCTTACCACTGGAATTGGAGCATTAAGCCTATTGGGCTATTAAGGAGTTTAATTTTATCTTAAATGTTGTTGGTGAGAAAAGATTATTGTTATTGAATGAGATTGAAGAAATTATGAATGAATATTATAATAATAACAAAATTTATGAGGAGAAAATGAAAGAATGACATTATCAGAAGATGAGATTATAGGAAGATAATAAAAAAAATATTGAGCATGGAAAGGATGTTTTATTATACAATACAAGATTGAAATGATTTCCTAGAAAACTAAATTCTATGTGGAAAGGTTCTTTCACAATGGTAAAAGTCTATCCTTATGGAGTTGTTAATATTGAAGTTCTCAAGACTGGAAAGTTATTTCAAGTGAACGAGCACATATTAAAATCATATTTTGATGGTCAAAGAATAATTTTTAAAGAGATTTTAATGTCGGGTCACCTAGAGTAAAGACTAGGAATGTCGGGCTGATGACATTAAACCAAATGCTTTCTTGGATGAAACCTATTTTTATCGTTGTTTATTCTGCTAGATTTTCTAGCACAATGAGAAGATGTAGCTGCTGGTTGGAAGGTGGTGACTCTACTGTGATTGTTAAAGTTTTTCTCCTTGCTTGGGTTTCATTTGGGGACTCCCTTTTCTGGTTTTTTTGCCTGGGTTTCAAACCATGTGGAGTTTACTGTTCCATTGAAGCTGAAGTAGATTTGCTTACTGGTCTTCTAGTGGGGCTCCATTTCTTTCTTGGTAGCTAATTCTATCCACCTTTGGTTTTTTATTAAGAGCTAGGAAGCTTCTGAGTTGATCTTGCTCCTTCTTGGGATTTGGTTTTTTCTTGTTGTGTTTTGAATTTCTTGCTTTGAGGCATTTCATTGTCTCTATCTAGAAGAAGTCTCTTTTACCTTAACTTAATGGCCACTCCTTTAGTTGTTGATACTAACACTCAGTGGTCTAAAGCAACTTAAGTTGGGTTGTGGGTAGATCTGCGAACATCCTCCTTGACCCGGAATATTTAGTATTTCCTCAAGCCTTCCATGACACTGCTGCTGGCAAAGTTGATAGTTTGTGCATTCACCCCTTTGGCTCTAAAGAAGGGGAACTAGCAATATTCTTCTCTCAATAGAAAATATTGAACTTAAATGAAGAAGTTAAGTTCACATTGGTGGGTAAATTCCAGCTGGGACACCCAAAGATGGAACTAGTGAGAAGTGTCTTTGCCTCACTAAATTTCATTGGGGATTGGCAAATTGGATTACTTCATGGAAAACACTTGCTTGTCTAGCTATCAGGAGAGGAGGACTATGCTAGACTATTTGCTAAACAATCACTTCAAATAGGGGGCACTAACATTAAGATTGTGAAATGGTCACTAGATTTTGACCCATGCAAAGAGCCTTCTGTGGTTCCACTTTGGTTCAAATTGTATTGACTTCCTCTACCATACTTTAATCTAAATGCTTTATTCAATATTTGTTGGGCTTTAGGTGGGCCATTGAAAGTGAATGCCCCAAGTTTTAACAAAGTCAGACCAGCCTTGGCAAGAATCCTCATTGAATGAGACATCACTCTACCTGAAATAAAAAGGGTTTGTATTGGGTCAGAAAATTAAGGCGATGTGATGCTAGAGCAAAGACCATATTATTGTCATAACTGTCAGATGTTTGGGTACACCAAGTATAGGTGTTTCGGGCTTCGCCCCCCCTAAGGAAACTATTCATAACAAGGAAGTTGCTAATCTGCCTCTTGTTCAGAAACCCAATGTTCCTTTGATTGTGGAACCCACTCCTGATAACCATAGTGAAAATCTTGTGGGCACTTCCAAAAGTTCATCTGTTACATTTGTTTCTAATGATCCGACCCCTAACTCTTCCTTAGCTATCAAGGGTGAACCAAATGAAATTAACATTATTACCCCCCAAACCTCTAAGGACTCACCTACTAATGGAGGTAAGACTTTAGGAGAGGTTAATATGAATGCTAAATCTGTCTTGAATTTCCCTGACAAAGGGAAAGTTCCTGACATGGAACTTCTATTAGAGGAAGAGTGGCAAACACAGAAAACTAAAAAGAGAAAGAAATAACTTTCTGAAGTTCATAAATTAAATGTTATGGATACAGGTGGCGAGAAGAAGACTGGACCCTCCCCTTTTAGAGAAAGGACCCGATCAAGATCTCTGCCCTCTCTCCAAATCAACCCCCCTCATGATTAATCTACTTTGTTGGAATATCAGGGTCATTGCCCATCCTCAATCTTTAAAAAGATTAATATACCTCAATAAGAAACATAAGCTTTGGTGTTTTTCTATATTTGAGCCTATGGTTCAGCACAATCCTCAAAGGTTTACTAGTAAGTTTCCTAGTTTTTCTTATTATGTTAATAATAATAACAAGATTTGGCACTTCTGTGGAAAGGAAATACAATGGACCATTAAACTGGATCACCCACAACTTATTCGTATTTCCCTTCAAATCCAAGGTAATTTGGGTTTTGTCACATTCATCTATGCTAGTTTTCATAAAGAAGACAAAAGAGACCTCTGGAGATGGCTTCATCAGATCAGTGAAAACGTACATTCCCCTTGGCTGGTGGGATGATTTTAATAGTATTTTTTCTGCATGTAAAAAATCTGGAGGCAGTGTCCCAAACTTCTCCAAGATGACATCCTTTGGTGATAATATTCAAAAAGCTGGTCTTTTTGACTTGGGTTTTCAGGGCCCCCCTTTCACTTAGAAAAAGGGTAAGTTGTGGGAAAGACTTGACAGAATTCTTGTCAATGTATGGTGGTTATAACAATACCTCCTTACTTTTGTCACCCACCTAACTCTTGCATGTTCTGACAATAGGCCCTTACTTATTTCTATCACTTCTCAAAGCCACCCAACTCACAATACTCCCTTCAGATACCTGAATATGTGGTCTACTCACCCCCATTTTGCTAACGTTGTTGCTTCCAATTGGATTAGAGCTAACCACTCTGACCCCCTTGTAAAGCTTAGTTATATGCATCTTAAACTGAGCAAAGCCCTTAGAAAGTGGGGTTAGGACACATTTGACAATGTGTTGTCTTAGCTGAAAAGGATATAGAAGACCTAGAAGTTGTTGTTCAAAATAGGAAAGCTCAAGATTGTGATTTGCTAGCTGCTCAAATAAAACTGATTACTGCCATTAAGAACCAGGATCTACTCCTCAAGCAGAAGGCGTCTATTAATATCTTCACTGATGGAGATAGAAACACAAAATTCTACCATGCTTACATCAGTTACAAGAGGAAATGAAATACCATACACTCCATTCAATCTTTTGAGGGGCACTGGCTTCATGACACTGAAAGAATTGCAAACAGTTCTATTAGTCACTACAAATCTTTATTGAACTCTCATATTACCCTCAACAATAACATTGATTCCACTTATTTTATAAAGGAATTTGAGACCACCAGCCACCTCACTCTAATAGGCCCCCGTTCAGCTGGAATGCTCTGAACAACATAGATAGCTCAAAATCTGTAAGCCCTGATGGTTTTATTGTAGACTTCTACAAAAAAAATCTTGGAATATCATTAAGATGGAGGTTATTGAGGCTATTACTACTTTTTTCAAAGGCAACAACCTACCTAACTACTTCAGAGACTTTTTATTTGTTCTAATCCCTAAAGCTCACTTGAAGAAGACTTGGGATCACTATAGGCCTATCTGCCTCACTTCAGTCATCAGTAAAATCATTAGCAAGATCACTGTGATAATACTTCAACCTCACTTAGACAATTTGATTAGCCACAATCAAATTGCCTTCATTAATGGAACATCCATTACTGACAATGTGTTGCTAGCTCAGGAGTTGCTATTGGACCTTGACAAAATCAGTAGGGGCGGCAACTTAATATACAAACAGGATATCAAAAAAGCTTATGACACCATTGATTAGAATTTTATCCAGAATGTCCTTGATGCCAGAGGATTTTAACCTGAATTTTGCAACCTTATACACAGATGGTTTTTAAATAATAATCATTCCATCCTTATCAATTAGAAGGCTTGGGCATCTTTTTCAGCTACAAGAGGATTAAATCATGGTGACCCAATCTCCCCCACTATCTTCATTATAATTATTGATTATCTTTCTACAATGCTTAATAAGGCTATCCTCACTCAATACTATTCCAGATATCATCATAAATCCAACATAGTCATCTGTCATTTAATTTATGTTGATGATGTAATGATCTTCTCTAATGCCCGAAAAAATCATGTTAAAAAGTCTATCAATGCCTGAACAACTTCTAAGATCAGTCTGACATGGTGTTTAGCCCTTCTAAAGGTCAGTTAATTTTTAACAAATAATCTTCTTCAAACTGCAAGCATTGGATCTTTGACTACAGTGGTTTCTCTATTGTTAAACCTACAATTATGTACTTGGGAGTCAATCACATTTGTGGAAGATCCAAATTCATTCAATTTGATGAAGTCTTTCGAAAAATTCACTCTCACCTCTCTAGTTGTTCTCATTCTTTCCTTTCCAATGGGGGAAGGATCACTTTACTTAAAAGCATTCTCACTACTTTTCCATCTTATATTCTCCAAACTACTTTTATGAAAAGAAGCTGACAAATCCAACTAAAGAGTACCTTCAATAGATTCTTGTGGGCAGCGAAACCCACCCTGACAGGACGAATCGGATTTATGGGGCTCCAACATCTCATTCAAGTGAAATTTTGCAAGCTGTGGATTAACTTCAAAGCTCAAAACTCTCTTTAGGCCAAATTCATGGTTTGTAAGTACTGTAGGGAACAACATCCATCTCTTATTTCCAGGAAGTTAGGGGATTCCAAAATTTGGGTAAATATTCCCAAGGTTAGACAACTTGGTAAGGATATGTACTTTTAGGACTTGGGTTCTGGCAAAGTTAACTTCTAGATGGATCATTAGTGTCCTAATGACTGGCTCAGTGCTCCTCCATCTGACTTCAACCCACATTTTACTGTGGCTGACTTTTGGGATGCTGAACAATGGTCCATTCCTAAACTGTAGTCCGTCATCCGGGAGCCTTATGTTACCCAAATATCAAAGATCAATTTTGATGAAAACAAAAGGGACAGAATCATTTGTCAAAGCAACACCAATTAGAGCCTTACTAAAGTCATCCATGCTAAACTTTTCGGTTGGACCTGGTTCCTTGGGTTGATACCATATGGAACAAATCTCTCTCCCCATCCATGTCTTTCTTCTACAGGAGATTTTTCAAAAAACTGCTGCCCATTGATGATACACTTAAATTAAAGGGTTTGAGGGGGCCTTCCAGATGTTATCTTTGCTTGCAAAATGAGGAAAACCTCAACCACCTTTTCTTCACTTGTAAGTTTTGTCAAGGATTATGGACAAAGTTTTTGGAGATGCTCACCTTGAAGGAATCTGATTTCAAGTGGTCTAGGTTGTCTGAAGGTTGGCACAGCTGGACTAGAAACAAATATGATTCCCATACCTTTTATTGTTGCCTAGTTTATTTGGAAGTCTAGAAATAATATTGAACATGAGGGTGAAGATATCGAAAAATCGAAGGTGATCAGAAATTGCATTTCTTACTTAACCAAACTGATTCAACATAAAAAATTTCCCCAAGATTTGCAAGTTCAAGCTTACTGAACCCAGTGAACCCTACAGAATTGAGAAGGTTTATTGGAATCCTCCTCAATAGTCCACCATCAAGATTAACACTAATGGAAGTCACAATGGTTGAGGTACTGTGGTGGGAGGTGTTTTTAGGGACTCCTCCAGCAAATGCCTATTATTTTTTCAAGCTCCCACTGAAGCTAGAGATGCTCTTGAGGCTGAACTGATTGCAGTCTTCTGGCATTAACCTTTTCTTGTATAGCTAATTGGTTCGGTGTTTGGCTTAAGGTGGACTCTTTACTGCTTATCAAACAACTAGATTCTGATGATCAATCCTGTTAGTACCATAACCATTGGAGACAGAAGATAATAAATATCTATAACACCCTCAGCCTCTAAATCACTTTAATTTATAGGGAAGGAAACAAACCTATCCACTGGTTAGCTAGTCAAGGCCTTCACTCCAATTCCATATTTGTTTTTACCAGACCCTCTATTCCATTAGCTCTCTTACTTCATGGTGATACCATTGAGGCCCCACATCTTAGAATCACTGCCAACCAGTTTCATGATCTTACTGTCCCCTCACCATGGAGATCTACTATTGTACTCTAGCTCCTTTCAGTTGTTTCTTTTGTTTTATATATATATATATATATATATATATATATATATATATATATATATATATATATATATATTCTCACNTTTTTTTTTTTTTATATATATATATATATATATATATATATATATATATATATATATATATATATATATATATAATCTCACACTGCTATATATATATATATATATATTTATATATATATATATATATATATAATGTTTTTTTCTTTTTCTTTTGCTTTCCTTTTGATGTATGATTAGTGTGTTTTGTGGATGGCTCACCCCTCCTCTCTTTTGAGATTAAGACATCTCATCAGAATTCACAAGATTTGGTGTTTTGCAATTCTTGAATCTATGGTCACCAAATATCCTCAAAACATCATCAACAAGTTTTCCAAGTTTATTTTTTATGCTAATTCCACTAATAAAATCTGGCTATTTGTAAGACCTGAAATTAAGTGAAGCTTACTTGTTAACCATCATCAGTTTCTTCATATTCAGTTTGCCATTGGAGGACAGGTGGGATTTGCATCATTCATCTATGCTAGCAGCCTTCCTAGACATCAACAAGAACTGTGGCATGAGATGATGACTTTGGGACAAAATATTGACTCTTTCTGGATTTTAGGGGGCGACTTCAATTGTATCGCTTCTCTAACTGAAAAAAGAGGGGGTAAAGCCCCTTTACTCTCTCCAATAGCCAAATTCAATAACTTCATCAGTGATGCTAGTCTATTTGATCTAGGCTTTCAAGGTCCAAAGTTTACTTCGAGAAGAGGCACTTTGTGGGAAAGATTGCATAGATTGCTTGGCAACTTCTTATGGTTTCAAACCTTCCCATTCTCTACTGTCACTCACCTTGCAATGGCTGGATCTGATCACAGACCTCTCCTTTGCTCCATATAGAACACTGCTAGACCAACTCATACACCCTTCAAATTTCAGAATATGTGGACTCTACATCCTGTTTTCATTAAGGAAGTAGAAAATAATTGAAATTCCAACCTGCATGCTGACCCTGGATCAGATTATGGTTAAATCGAAAGTACTTAGCCTCTCATCTGAAAAAGTGGAATTGGGAAAGATTTGGTAATGTTAGTGAACAGTTGGAGGCCATCCAAAAAGAAGTCAATAGTTTGGAGGAAGGTTTACGAATGGGGATGAACTCTGAATATGAGGTTCATCATGCCAATGAGAGACTCCTTGTACAAATCAACTACCATGAATGTTTCTTAAGACAAAAAGTTGTTGTCACTAAATTTACTGATGGTGATAGAAATATTAGATACTATCATGCTTGTATCAATCATAGAAGGAAGTGTAATATGATTTTAAACATAACCAACTCCAATGACAGGAAGTTAACCAATGCTGATGAGATAGCTTATGATGCAGTCCAACATTTCCAAAAGATGTTCACCAAGGAGCTGGATTTTAGAAGCCCAATTGAAGCTAAGATGTTCACTAACTGTCAGCAATATGTTCATAATTTAAATCTCACTAGTACCTATTTGGAAGATGAGATAAAACAAGCCTTAGATTCCATTGATGGTCTCAAAACTGCTGGGCCTGATGGCTACACATCTACTTTCTAGAAAGCCACATGGGATAGGACCAAACAAGGCATTATGCTTGTTGTTCAAAACTTATTTTTAGGTGTGGACCCCCCTAAATATTTCAGTGCCTCCACCATCACTCTGATACCTAATAATTAAAATAGGAAAACTTTGGGGGATTACAGGCCAATCAGCCTAACCAATGTGATCTCCAAAATAATCAGCAAAATCATTGTGTTTAGGCTGCAACCCCACCTTCAACATCTCATTAGTGACAACCAAGTGGCTTTTATTAAAGGGAGGAATATTACTGACAACATCCTACTTGCCCAGGAACTCCTGCTAGACCTTGACAGATCTTGTAGAGGAGGAAATGTCATCTTCAAACTGGACATAAGCAAAGCCTATGAAACCATTAACTGGGAATTCATTATTGATACTCTTTCTGCTAGAGGCTTAAATGAAGAATTTATTAATTTGATACACAGATGGATTAAATGCAATGCACATTCAATTCTGATCAATGACAAGTGTCATGGCTTCTTCAATGCTACCAGGGGGATCAAGCAGGGATTTCATTCATTATATTTTAAACTCAATGCATGCTAATATAGGAATTTGAATTTCACTAATCTTTCTTCATAAATTGTTTGTGTTTCTTCCATCATTTGTGTTTATTTTCTAAAATTTACAATGGACTTCAAAGTCTTTTTATGTCTTAACTAGTTTCATGTATTAATTTTAGAATATTAACATGAGTTTTTCAAAAATTTTGAAATTTCTCGTTAAAACCAAAATGATTTTGTCTTATCTTTGTTGTATTATAATTTCATGAATTTTTTGTACAAGTTTAATTTTAAAATCATAGGTATTACATAAAATCTCAATAAAAAAGAGGTCCGTTGAGCTAGTGTTGGTGGTGTTTGTATGGACTTCTTGGGCTCTATAATATGGTGTTATGTATATAATTAACCAACTCTTTATTTTATTTTGGAAAAAATAAAAGTAATGAGCACGAAATTGATACAAAATGAATAGAATCACTTGATAAACTAAGGAATGCACCTCTATTTTATCAAGAACCTATTCATCAACTTTTTTTTAGTGAAAGTATATTATACGGCTCCTCATTTATAACACATAAAAAGAATTACAAAAAAGCTAGAGAGCCCCTCTTAACAACCCACTAACAACTTCGGACCTAGTGGATTAACATGGGGGCAGACCCCTTTTCCAACTGCAACATCATAGGGAGCCTGAGGGAAAACCAAGTGATCAAAAGATTTAGGGAAGTTATGTCCCTTACCAATCAGGCCTGCATAAATGGCCTTGATCTATTGGGCATTGATTTCAACATCAATAAGGTATTCTGCCATTAAAGCCATCCACCAAGGTACCAATGTAACAGTAAAATTCAAAAAAGAAAAAACCCAGAAAGATGCCCACGAAACACCTCACCAAGGTAAACTAAGCTCTGAGAATAACAAGAAACACTAAAACCAACCTTACGCAGCCCACCAAAACTATAGTAGACAAAGTAACAGTAACCCAAAATTAAAAATGTTGTAGCCCTAGAAAGAACCAACTAGCAATTCTTCTTGTCAACACCACCTTCCAAGGGAGAAGACCACTCTAAAACAGGAACACCAAACCCCACCACCGCGCACCATTGCACCGTCAAGAAGGAGCCATCAAAACGCAAACCCTAGCAGAGCAAAGTCAGTCTCAGAAAGTGATTACAAGTCTATGGTGGGGGGCATTGAAGTTGTCCCCTTGAAGCAAAAAAAAATAACGGAAGGAGAAGGATTGGTGGAAATAGAGACCATTTGAGAATCAACTAATTTCCTTGTTTGTTTCCTTCCTTGTAAATAAAAGAGAAATAGACCATTGTCTCCTTGAGTAACTGTTGTATCTGGGTTATCCACTATTGTATGTGCCAAGGGGGAGTGTATTTTCCTGTCATGTAGTCCAAAAATTGAGTAGATTCTAATTCAACTTGTATGGGAGTCCACTTGTTTAGTGTATCCATCTTAAGAGCCCAAAATAAAGTAGATATTTCAGCTTCTTGTCGGCACTATTTTTGGTGTGGGGTTTGACCGTAAGAAGTTGTCGGTCATTGGAATTGAAATCCCATTGCCCGCTTAAGAAGGACGTTTTTTAAAAAATTTCAGTTTTGAAAAGATGAAGTCAAACTGACCACATAATTTTCATAGTTTAAATGAAAGAGCGTTTTACCTCAAATCCTATATCTATCCCAAAGGATGAACACAAGAATTGGGGGTGAAGCTCGATCAAATAAACTAAAGAAAGTTATGACATCTGTTTTAGTCTGCGAAACCAATGTTTTGGCCGACAAGTTCCCCTATTTAATATAAGGAATTAAATAGGGTTTATATTATGTTGGGTTTAGGAAAAGCTTCCTATAAGGGCAAGCCCCTATAGTTAATTACATCATAGATAACTGAAGTTACCTAAGAATACTCTCGATAAAAATCAAGAAAATTTACCTTCAAGGAGCTCGAATGGAAAGGAAATTTCAAAGATATCGGACTAAGAAGTGTGATGGCAGATTGGTTCAAATTTTAAACATTTTGTTTTGGAGTCCAAAGGAGGAAACACTAGAGGATGTCACGGATCCGAAGGAGAGCTTCGGTGACTTCCCAAGTTATCCTATTATTTGGCTTCAATTTAGGAGAAATTATTTAGATGGTTCATCCTATAATTTTTTTTATTTATTAGGATTTACATTTGTGTGAAGCAATCATCACAAATAACCTTAAAGATGTGAGGATTTAGGTCATGACGAACGACAACCTCGAAATCCTAAACAAATAACCTTGAAGATGTGAGGATTTAAGTCGTGACGAACGCCAACCTCGGAATCCTAAGGTGAGTTAGGGCTTAGATTGTACAACAGGATTATGAAATGCCTAAAAGATGTGTTTGAGGATTTATGTTGCACTAGGCAAACAACCTCGAATTCCTATGTTGCACTAGGCAAACAACCTCGAATTCTTATGGCTTTGTTGTTTAAAGCTAAGGAAGGAATGTGTTGTTGTAAATCCTCTTACTGTATATCATATGGCTTTGTTGTTTAAAGCTAAGGAAGGGATGTATTAGTGTAGATCCTCTTGCTGTTAAGATGACCGGGCTGCCCACCATATAAGCTCCAAGTTCCTCGTTGTAGCAGAGTTCAAGTTTTCCATGGTCGGGCTGCCCACCATGTAAGCTCCAAGCTCCTCGTTGTAGCAGAGTTCAAGTTTTTTATGTCATTTGGTTATAATGTCAAATCAGGTGACCCTATGGTTAAAGTTCTTTAAACTTTATTATGGGTATATTAAAGTTGATTAAAGTGACACCGATCAAGATCGCACGGTTCCATCGTCCCGACACCACTATTTTCTATTGGAATCACTTAGTCCAAATGAATTTA
>JXCR01136768.1:11119-21737 GCA_002079205.1 Phalaenopsis hybrid cultivar | reverse complement strand
AAGAACCTCAAGGAAGAGAATATAACAATCTCGAAGGAGTATTTGAGAGAACCTGAAAAAGGTTCCATAAACATGATTTCAGTTGAGTCAATCTCCCCAATTGATCCATATGTCGGAACAGACGGATGGAGTACAACTTGGGATGAACTCAAGAGGGCCCTCAATTAAATACAGGATTCTTCGAAACAAGCTTCTACGGACACCTGAGAAGAATGGAATGAGGTCTGGAGCAGATCGTCCAAGAAGATACTAAACAAGATACAGTCTGCATCTAAACAAGCCTCTATTCAGGGACCGCAACATACCAAGCCCAAGATGAAGATTTCGCAAGGAGATTCGTCATCGTCAAGGACATAGAGCAAGAAGAAGAAAAGTGTCGCTGCCAAGATTAATAGCACGGGGGGGTAGGATAGGGGCCGCCTCTACTAGACTTGTTGTCTCCAATTTGGGGAAGAAAATCCTCGAACCCTTGACTTTGTATGATTATCTTTTTGTCCCTCCGGGGACTTATGAATATAATGATTGTGATTTTGGCTAAGTTTTGACTGTTTCCAATAATAACGTAACTGATTATGGCCGATCTAGCTGTGACCTCGATCCCCAAAATGATCCTCAAATCGTACTCGAGTCTGATGAGCTCGTTGTCAAATCCAAAGAAGACGTCAACGATATCGCTTACGACAGCACCGATAATGAAGAGCCAACTCTCGAGCATCACGGTGCACCACTTACCATCAACTTAGATCTTTTCGACGAAGAGGAAAAAACACTGAAAGATTCAACAATGATATCTCAAAAAGAAGAAATCACAGAAGTCAACTTGAGGAGCGGGAAAGTGTTACCACCAAGAACAACTCCAACACACAAAGGAAAACAGATAATGACTTGAGAAGAGATACCCCCAACTCCAGCAGTGGAAGAACCACATGATCAAGAAAAAATTGGAGGACCCTAAAAAATATACTACAACGTGCTAGCTCATCTTAGGAAGTTGCCATAAAATCGAAGGATCATACAAAGTAGACTACAACGTGCTAGCTCATCTTAGGAAGTTGCCGGCCCAATTAAGCATCTATGACGCTCTGATCCTGTCAAAGGAGATGAGAGAATCTCTGGTTACAGCTTTGCTTGATCCACAAATTTGCTTAGCTCAGTTGGCTAGCACATCCTCAGATAAATTTTGCTTGTTGAGAGAACAATCAGGGGTAACCTTCACAGATGAAGACTTGCTGCTCGGTACCACCGACCACAACCGCCCGCTCTACTTCTCTGTCAACATCGGCAGATTTATGTTATCCAGAGTATTAGTGGATCCTGGGGCATCTCTTAACTTGATGAGCCTACGTCAAGAGCTTACGACCGATAAAATGATGTTAAGAGGATTCAACCAAAAGGGAGAAAGAGCCCTCATATCAATTACATTACTTATGAAGGTTAGTGAACTCGTGACAACCGTTAAATTTCATATCATCGATGCCGAGACCTCTTTTAACGCTCTATTGGGATGACCATGGATTCATGAGCACAATATGGTTCCATCATCCCTACACCACTGCATTAAATACCGCAAAGATGGTCAGGAAAATTGCATCAAGGGAGATCTACAACCATTTTCAGTACATGAAGTTGGTATCCATGAAGATGTTGCTTACTACACGCCTCCAAAGAAGACTATCTTCTTGCGTGAGACCTTGAAAAACCTAGATGAAGATTTAGAAGAATCACAAAAAGGAGGCCATACAACTCCGCTTCAACAACCTTCTACCACTCCCCTACGACGAGTTGGTGGAGGTTCTTCTAGTTCACGCACCCGAGGCCAAGGCTGGGGACACGGACAAGGAAAGATCAATTTAATTGTTGAACGGACTAGGCCAACTATCAACATTGGTGATGAAAATAGTTCTAAAGATGAAATAATGATGACGAAGCAGAAGAAACCTCAGTATGAGATATCCCTAGAAGATCAGAGAAGAATGAATATGAAACAATGTATAATTGGATAAATCACTATGTGAATACTATGACCCTTACTCTGATTCTCCCTCAAAAGGTCAAGAGTTTAGATGTCAAGGAAGTTCGTAGTGTTGGTTTGAAGCCAATCAAATTTTACCGTGCTTCTACCTCTACTGAGCTTGAAAAACATGTAACTTTAGATGTTGATTCTAATGAATTAATGGAATTGCCTTTTGGTTACTTTTCGCCTTGTGTTCAAAAGTTAATTCAACAGGGACACTACCAAAACAAACGCCAAAAGATAAATTTCAAATTTTTGAAAAATTATGGAATGCTAAAAGTTGAACTCCCAATTCAAAAGAAGGACTCGAATTTGGTACAGTTAGACCAGTCGATGATTCTGAATTTTGCATGGTTGTTACTAGTGGATCAGAAGAGGATTGCCTCGATGTAGATGATGACTCTACTGATCAACCAATAGAAGATGCTCCACCAGAATTTGAGGAAAAAATTAAATCTACTATCAATGAATTAAAAGAGATTAACTTCTTGACTGAAGAACGACCCTGACCTACATTTATAAGGTCCTACTTGATGACGAAGAATCTGCAGAATTGGTCAAACTATTAACATAATTCAAAGATTGCTTTACATGGAGCTACGATGAAATTCCAGGACTGTCAGCAGAGGTTGCAATCCATAAACATGGGGTGGACAAGAATATAACCCCATTAAAATAAGCCCCAAGGAGAATGCACCTTGAAATAGAACAACAAGTCATCGCCGAGGTAAAGAAATTGATAGACGCCGAGCAATACCCCACGTGGTTAGCCAATATTGTACCTGTTAAAAAGAAAAATGGACAGATCCGTGTTTGTGTTGAATTCAGAGATTTGAACAAGGCATTTCTGAAAGATGAGTTTCCACTAACTATACCTGAAATGATGGTGGACATCGCTTCGACACATGAAATTTTCTCCTTCATGGACGGATCGTCGGGATACAACGAAATTAAAATGGATCCTGAGGATGTAGCACTTACAGCTTTCAGAACACCGATTGGAACTTTCTGCTACACAGTGATGTTGTTTGGCCTAAAGAATGCTAGAGCAACATATCAGCGTGCGATGACAAAGATTTTTGATGACCTCATCCATAATCAAGTAGAATGCTACATGGATGATTTGGTCATCAAAAGTAAACAAAAAGTAGACCACTTGTATAATTTGAGGATAGTGTTTGAACGGTTACGACGATATGACCTTAAAATGAATCCCTTAAAGTGCGCCTTTGGCATTACCTTCAGGAAATTTCTAGGATTCGTTGTCCGTCATCGGGGAATTGAGACCGACCCAGATAAGATTAAAGCTATTTTGGAAATGCCTCCCCCTAAAATCTTAAAGCAGCTACGTTCCTTCCAGGGGAAGTTGGCATATCTAAGACGCTATATTTCTAATCTCTCAGGTAGGTGTCAGCCTTTTTCGGCATTAATTAAAAAGGACGCCAAATTTATTTGGAAAGAGAAATGCCAGCGAGCCTTTGAGGACATTAAACAATATTTAATGACACCTCCTGTTTTGGCAGCCCCTATCCCAGGAAAACCGTTGATACTTTATACCGCGGCTTTGGATGACTCTCTCGGAGCTCTCTTAGCCCAAATCAATGAGGAAGGAAAAGAAAAAGCGCTCTACTACTTGAGTCGTGTCTAATACCGACGGAGATAAGGTATCCACCTATTGAGAAGCATTGTCTGACATTAATTTTTGTCGCCCAAAAGCTTAGACATTACGTGCTTTCTCATAGGATAACTCTAATTTCGAAAGTTAATCCATTGCAATATTTGATGATCCGACCAATACTTTCCGGACGTTTAGCCAGATGGTCAATAATCTTATTGCAATTTGATATAACTTTTGTTCCCCTCCGTGCCATCAAGGAATAGATAATAGCAGACTTTCTCACTGTACACCCATTGCCAGCTGGGTCCTCTCTCAACGACGAGTTATCAGACGAACAAATACTAAAAACGGAATTTTCTAGTGCGCAGCGCTAAGAAATGTACTTCGATGGCGCTTCGTCAGCCAGGAAAGATAAAGGATCGGACACAGTTATATAAGGCAAGGCAGAGATTGATTTGATCTTTATTACACCAGGTAAGGGCATGATGAGGTTCTCATACCACCTGACAGAGTCGTGCACTAACAATAAAGCAGAATATGAAGCCTTAATCACCAGATTGGAATTGGCAATTTCAATGGATATAACAAACATTGTCGTTTATGGTGACTCTCAACTTGTTTTTCAGCAGGTCGCTGGACAATACAAAATTCTGAAACCAAGACTAGCAGAGTACCATCTGTACACAATGAAGCTCCTGGAGCAGATCTCGAGGAGATAATGCTCATGCCGACGCTCTAGCAAAACTTGCTAAGGAAATGGGGTGTCCCCCGGAGGATTTCATCGAAGTCACGGTTCAAGGAAGATGAGTTATGACTTGAAACAGCTTCAAAACTCTACACAAGCTTGGAAAAGAAGAAACAATAAATACAGTTGCAGACATCAACAAAGATTGGCGTAAGTCATTAATAGAATATTTGCATACTGGAAAGCTGCCAGAGGAAGAGTCTGAGGCACACCACATCACAAGAAGGGCCATGTCTTACGCTCTGGTGGGAAATGTTCTATATAGAAGATCATTCGACCAAATGTGGCTACGGTGTTTGAGCAGGGCCGAGGCACAGAATATTGTCAAAGAGGTACATGGCGGATTGTGTAACGCTCACCAGTCGGGACCAAAAATGAAAATGAAGATCAAAAGACTCAAATATTATTAGTCAGCAATGATGTCCGATTGCATGGATACAGCCAGAAAATGTCACCAATGCCAAGTGCATGGGGTGGTCTTACGCCAGCCTCCAAATGTGCTGCACCCAACTGTTGCCTCGTGGCCATTCGAGTGTTGGGGCATGACATAATAGGTTTGATAGACCCTCCATATTCTAAAGGACATAGTTTTATACTTGTCGCTACAGACTACTTCTCCAAATGGGCAGAGGCAGTACCGTTACGTGAGGTTACGACACGACACATCCTTCAATTTTTCAAAAGCCAAATTGTCTACCATTTTGGAGTACCGCAAAGAATCATCTCTGATAATGAGATAACTTTCAAAAGAACAAAGATCAACAATTTTGTCAGAAGACATAAGATAGATTGCAGATACTCTATAATTTACTATCCCATAGCAAATGGTCTGGTAAAAGCCTTCAACAAGACACTGGTACAGATTTTGAAGAAAACACTGGATGAAAACAAAAGGGATTGGCATTACAAACCATTAGAAGCCTTGTGGGCCTACCAGACGGCTTTCAGGGCTCCCACTCAGTGTTCACCTTATATGCTCGTGTACGGGACCGAGGTCGTGCTACCGCTAGAAATCTATACACCATCCCTCAGAGTCGCCGTTGCCAACCAACTCATAACGAAAGAAAGTGCAAAACTCAAACTTGAAGAACTGAAGAGTCTTGAGGGAACTGAAGAGTCTTGAGGGAAAATGATTGGAAGCACAACAACATTTGGAGCTCTACCAGGTAAAGATGTTACAAGCCCATGACAAATTGGTCCGCCCAAGGACATTCAAAATTGGTGACCTCGTACTTGTGTTCAATAGACCTAATCTTGCTCGCTACGAAATAGGTGGGAAATTCAAACCAACTTGGGAGGGACCATTTGTCGTTGAGAAGGTCTATACAGGAGGAGCCTACCATTTAGTGAACTTCCGGGGTGAAAGACCCATGTTACCGATAAATGGAAGATACCTGAAAACTTATTACGCAACCTGATGCCGCCTACCTCCGCTTACCTCTGCTTGTTTTGAAACTTTGAAACTTTGATTGTTTTAGGTTATCTTTATGGGCCAAATGTCTATGACCGAGTCCAAATTTTGTAATTAACCTCAATATAATGAAAATTTTGAATGTCTATGAACCGAGTTCCCAAATTTTAAATTTAACCTCAATATAATGAAAATTTTGAGAAGATTTTTGAACTTCACACGTTCTCTTTTCTACCTTTGAATTTAAATACTTTACTAAATTAAACAAAACTCACACATAAAATAAATAATTCTCTTCACTAAAACAAACTAAAACTTACTTTAATGAATACTTTATTTTGTTCTTGTTCATGCCAAGCTTCGGCCCATTGACGTTTTTCTTTTCGTCTCCAGAAAAATGTCAGGACAGGGGTTGATCTTTGCCTTCCAGGACGGCTAGAACCTCGCACTGAATGAAGAGATGACACCACAAGGAGGTGTCATAGATTTCAACATGGATCTCAACCAGGTTGATTTGGACTATGAGGGTCCTCGAATGGACGTAGTCAGCAATAAAGAAAAGGAGGGACTGACTTCACTGTTAAGGGTGAGCACTCAAGATCATGTGTCGCGCAAAGGTAAAAATGTGATAGCAGAACAAGATCCGATAGAGGGGCCCAGTCGTCTGCCCTCCATGGTGGCTACTCCAGCAAGGGGCCTGATAGCCGCCCGTAGTGAGAACTACCAAATACTCCACTAGGCAGGACGCAACGCAGAAATGCAAGCCGAAAGAAACAGAGAGCCTTTCTGCGATAGGAACGCAAGCGCCAAAGAGACGTGAGCACTTTTCTTACCCTGATTCCTGAAGGACATATTTAAGACCCAGATCTGAGAGAAACTTCTATCAGCCTAGCCACTACAGATGAAGTTTCAGGATTCGTGATAGAATTAGATATGCTCCCAGTTCCGGATATCTTATGCAGAGGTTGCCCAACATGCAACGTTGAGGTACCATCCGGGACATCAGTCACGGGCGCATTAGTAGAATGCCCGGACTGCAACGTTCTGCATCTACAATGTTTCAATACATTAGAAGAAGACACTTCAAGCACCAACGAGTTTCAGACTCCAGACTTTGTGGCAAATGAACTGTATGTCCCACTTGGGACGGATCAGTGCACGTCATGGAGCCCAGGATCATACATCGCACTAGAGGCTGAATCTTCTATCCCGGATCAACCAACACCAGTTTAGGTTCCCACCGGGGCCCAGAGGAAGGAACTCCCACGGCAGCTGCCAACCCATGGTATGGTAGAATAGTACAAGAGAAGCAGAGTAAATAAAAGAGAATTTGGGTTCTATGAAGAGGTTCAGGGAAACTTTATCAACATATTGGAGGGCCTGGAGCTATATACCAGAGTTTTCTTTGAAACTGATGAAAGAAGCATTTTGGACTGCATCTTCAATCTAAGAGATAGAGGTCGAGCGGGCCTTCTCATGGAGAGAACATATTTCGAACCAAAGAAATGGAAGCGGGGAAAGGGAAGAATCACCATCCAATGCGACTGTTGCTACAATATTACGAACTACAGATAGGGAAATCCACTTGGGATCCCAGATACGACCAAGTGGATTTGTTACCAGCGATGATAAAATGGATGATAAAGAGAATGGTTAAGTGGAATATTCTACCCGCTGCTTGCATTCCTAACAGTTGCGTCATCAACATTTATGAAGGAGGTGACTGCATTCCCCCACACGTTGACCATCATGATTTTGTGAGGCCTTTCTGCACGGTCTCGTTCATGAGTAAAAGTAATATTCTATTTGGAAAAGAAATCGATGTTGTCAGCCCTGGTGAATTCAGAGTAGCTGTGGAGATTCCTCTTCTAGTTGGTTGAGTACTTGTTCTCAAGGGCAACGGTGCAGACATTGCCAAGCACTGCATCCCAGGAGTACGATACCGTAGGGTGTCTGTGACCTTCCACAGAATGGATGACAGTAAAATATCATATGGATTCCAGCAGGACCCAGAATTAGAGGAGTTGTTTTCTTACAAGCTATGAGAAGGTTGTACCTCTAAGTACATGCAAAGGAAACTCTTATCCTGGAACATGACTTAGAAGGTCTGCTTGATCAGGAGCTCAATATACTAGACACAGAGGGTTCACTTACTTTCTTTTAACAATATGGCATGTATCTAATATATTCAGTCTATGATGCACTCATATCATGAGAGGTTTCTTAGTGTATTTCAGCATGGATTACATGATGTACCATTTTAGGCATTAGCCTATGTTTGATCTGTAGCATCTTGATTGAAGCAGATTAATGGAAATTTCTCTCAAATTGTGGCTTTTTGTCAATTACCTTTTTGTGCGATGGGTGACGCCACGAACCATGCGATGGTTCAGAATTCCAATGAACAAAGAACAAAACAACAAATCTTCAACAACAAACAAAACACAAATGGAAAAACAATCATAAATGAGTGAATAACAAAACAAATTTATTTTTAAATCAACCAATTAAAATTAAAACTTTAAAAACACATTTTGAAAAATTAAATTATGATAAAAACAAAAAGAAAATAACACAGACCTGTTGAGTAGATTCTTCCGGCTTCAAAATTTCCTACTCTTTGTGCGCGCAGCACAACCATTGTTATCTACACTAACTCTCTGCACATCCTCGCAGAATTTCACATTCTGCACAAAAACTCACAAAGCTTTACAAATCTCCTTCAACAAGATCGACCTTTCCCACATGATACATTTTTATAAATTCAACGCTACCAACTCTCTTTTGCGAATTGACCTACATTTCAATTCTCACTTCTGAATCAGTCCTACACTGCTAATTCATTACATTCGAGGTTGGTCCTTACATTCTGGCACTTTCTTTTGAGAATTGACCTACATTTCAATTCTCATTTTTGAATCAGTCCTACATTTCTGATTCATTACATTTGAGGTCGGTCCTTACATTCCGACACCCTCTTTTGAGAATTGACAAACATTTAAAATCTCATTTATGAATCAGTCCTACATTTCTAATTCATTACATTCGAGGTCGGTCCTTACATTCCGACACCCTCTTTTAAGAATTGACCTACATTTCAATTCTCATTTCTGAATCAGTCTTACACTTCTGATTTNCAAAAATCCATATATTTGCATAGAAAATTCATAAAAATAAAATAAAAATATCCTCTTGCTCAGTGAACAGAGGAGAATCATATGGAATCATTTTCACATTAATTTGATGCATGAATTATTTTTAAAAAATAAATTAGGGTTAGGGATTTTTACACATTAATTTGATGCATGAATTATTTTTAAAAAATAAATTAGGGTTAGGGGTTTTTCAATTTTCTTAATTTGATGCATAAATTATTTTTTAAAAATAAATTAGGGTTAGGGGTTTTTCAATTCTCCGTTCATTTGATGCATGAATTATTTTTAAAAAATAAATTAGGGTTAGGGATTTTTCAATTCTCCATTTTGATGCATGAATTATTTTTAAAAAATAAATTAGGGTTAGGGGTTTTTCAATTCTCCATTCATGGCATAAATTATTTTTAACAAATGAATTAGGGTTAGGGGTTTTTCAATTCTCCATTCATATTGGATTATCACCTTGACCCAAATTTTTATATGGAACCATGTGGAAGTATTTTCACATTAATTTGATGCATAAATTATTTTTAAAAAATGAATTAGTTGGAATTATTTTCACATTAATTTAATGCATAAATTATTTTTAAAAAATGAATTAGTGTTAGGGATTCAATTCTCCATTCATATTGGATTATCACCTTGACCCCAAATTTTTATATATTGTAGCCTCCGTCTAGGTGCTTAATTTGAGCATTTTTCCAAAGACATAGGAGATCTCTAGACAGAGATATTAATTTTCTAAATTTTTATGTATTTTCTATTCAAATTAATTATAGAAAATTGTTTGTGGCTTAGAAAATTCTACAAAAATTCATGTAAGTTCCCTATGGCTAGTAGTATTAGGAAATAGTTTTATGATTTTTAAAAATCAAAACATTACTATTTTGAGTAAACCTTAATTTTTTTAAAACATTTAATTTGAAGGACACAGAGATTAAAATCACTTGATTTTTGTTCTTCGTTGTGGCCCATAAGTCAGAAAATTTACCAAAAAAATTTCAAGTCATTTGGAGATCATTTAATATTTTTAATTGATTTTTAAATGTGACCATCAAATTTGAAACTTAAATGATTTTTAAAAATCAAAATATAACTCCAAAAATTATGAAACTTTATTTTTTGAGTTCTTTGATATCAGGGGGATTTATTAAAAATAAAAGTATATTTAAAATAAAAACTTGATTTTTAGGTTATTTTTAATCATTTTTAATAATTAAAAAAAATAATAAAAAAATCATAAAATATTAAACTCATGGAAATGTTCCAAATTATTTCCTAAACNTTCTTGGACTTATGGCCAAATCCAAACCAATTGAGCTTGGTATGGTCAAATGAGCCTTATCTTAACTCATCCTAGACTCTAGAGTTGAGTTGAAAACCAGCCACCAACCCATGGTTAAGCTTGATATTTATCTCATGGGTAATAATTTTATTTTTTAATTTTTAATGGGATAAAAAGAAAGTTAAATCAAAGTACTTGCTATACCACATGTCAATACTCTATGGTGCCATCTTTACTGCTCATTATAAGCTTTAATCATGACCCAACCCTTGGTTAACCACTTTAACCCAAGCTAAAGCCCAAAACCGTGAGCCCCCACATGGACAATACCCAAATTCATGCCAAGAAGCCACCTCAGCCCAAATTGAGCTGAGAGCTCCTCTGCTTAAC
>JXCR01136765.1:140212-153059 GCA_002079205.1 Phalaenopsis hybrid cultivar | reverse complement strand
ATCCTACACCCGTCAAAATCTTGATTGTGAAAAAAAGACAAAATGGTTCTTAGGTAAAATCTGCAAAGAGCTGTCTAGGAGCTCATTATGGAGGATTGTAGCGAGAAATCTTCCAAATGCAACAGAGGTTTGCTGCCTTTGAGAAAAGATAACCAGGTGATATCACCCATAACCGCAATAGTGATTCACCAGATGTAGAGGAGGAAGTGAATCCCTTCCATAATGTGGTTTCTAGTGATGAAAATCCAATATCCCGACAATTTGACATTAAATATCAGAGGATAAGCCAAGATCTAAGAGTAAAGATAAAGTTATTGGATTTTTACAATCACATGAATCTAGAAGAGTTTATTAAGCGGCTGCAAACATGGAACAAATTATTGAGTAGAAAGATGTTCCCCAAGACGAGAGTTAAAATTTACAGCTATCAAGCTTAGGAAGAGCACTTCTTTGTGATGGAAGAATTTGAGGCATATTCAACGGTGGGAAGGGAAGCGTAAGATCATCTTGTCTCAGATGAAAAGGGGATGTAACCCCAACTTATTTTCATGTATTATTGACAGGATATGTTTATAAAATTCAACTACCTGCACCGAAGAGATTCTATTGTGGAGTAATACACCGCTAAATTAAAATGTGAGTTGGTAGAACCAGAAGAGCATATGGTAGCAATGAATCTTAGTCTTTGGAGGATTGAGGTCTTTTATTAGTAATGTGGTGCAAATGCAACCATATTGGTCATTGCTTGATGCAGAGACCATAGCTCTGAAGTNTGTAACAAGTTTATAAAGACATGAAATATGCTTGTTTGATCCTTAAGAAAATTTTTAAAATGCAACATGTAAGCTTGTCAAGATTTGCAAAGCTTTTTTATCCTTTTGCTGTATGGGAATTATTTACCATATTGCTAAATACATGGAACATTTTAGCAATCTGTTTCATTCTAGTATTAGAATGCCTCAATGTCTATAATACGGATTAGACATGCATTATATTAAAACTATGCCTTCTAGTAGTATTAATGCCTTTTATAGTATTAATGCTTCTAGTAGTATTAATGCAATATTAGATTCAAAAATTTTTCATTTAAGTAATTAAACCTATTAAAAAGTGGTATTTTTATTTTTCGAGATGGTACATTACTTTTGATATCGTGTTTGAATATTTAAACAGTTAAATATTTGAATCTGTATGGTCCCAAATAGCAACACCTAAAATAAAATCGACAAGCACATTGCATCCAATTGTCTGAACAGGGAGATGATTTCTTTTATTGAGCAGGAGGCAATAGAGGAGGTAGAGAGAGAATAACCAGGAGAGAATAGTGGAGAGGAGCATTAACTACCAACGGATAATAGTAAGATGCTTGTAGTTTGTCGAGTTCTCCAGGCCGAGCCTAAGAGGGATCAACAGTGACTCAGGCAATATCTTCTGTACTCGGGTTGTGAAGGGGAAGGTGTGCTGATTCATTATAGATGGAGGTAGTTGTGAAAATGTGATGATGTGGGACACTTCTACAGCTTGCAAGTATAACACGGGCAAGGGAAGGGACATGAGAATTGTTTTGTACGAAATTCTGCAATTCTTAGATCCCGTTTATGTAGGATTCGTGGGATTCCACTATCTCGCAACACCAAGACGCAGAGAAGACGAGAATTTCATCCTGTAATTGTGGTAGCGTGATTCTCCAGCAAATCTGTTTTCTTCATGCCATTGTGGGCCCCCTTTTTTCTGTTATTTTAAGTATATGTAGGGTTATTTTGATAGGGCGCTAGTTATATCTTGTTATTTTCTATTTTTTCACTTTTGGTTTTGTTGAGTATTTCAGAAATGATTTCTGATTTCTACTTATGTAGATCATTTTTTTTGCAAGTGGTGTGCTAGTAGCTTATTCAGGAATAGGTGATGAACCTCCTCAATATTTGTACCACGTCATTTCACTGTCAATCTCTCTGTTTTTAGCCGGGACGACTGCCAATCGATGTCAAATATGTTGTCCAACAGCAGATTTCACCTTGCACACCTTTCAAATACACTTGCCCTCACATATTTTCTTTCCATCGCTATTTCACAACCAACCCCTGCTAAACCACCTTCCAAAACACTTTCTATGAGCCCTAGAATAGTATCATCTAGTATTAGAGCCCAGTAAAGTTAAGATATTTTTGGGTTTTTATCTCTTGTAATGATAAAAAATTTNCCGGGACGACTGCCAATCGATGTCAAATATGTTGTCCAACAGCAGATTTCACCTTGCACACCTTTCAAATACCCTTGCCCTCACATATTTTCTTTCCATCGCTATTTCACAACCAACCCCTTCTAAACCACCTTCCAAAACACTTTCTATGAGCCCTAGAATAGTATCATCTTGTATTAGAGCCCAGTAAAGTTAAGATATTTTAGGGTTTTTATCTCTTGTAATGATAAAAAATTAAAAAAATTAAAACTTCCATCATACTAAAATAGTTCATATTATAATTCCTAGCTCCAACCCTAAATTTTGAAAGTTCAACCTTCTATAAAAGACCCCCCTCCTCAACGCCTATAATCAAAATTCTAAATTTCGTCTGTCCTTTCATCTACAATCCTACACCCGTCAAAATCTTGATTGTGAAAAAAAGACAAAATGGTTCTTAGGTAAAATCTACAAAGAGCTGTCTAGGAGCTCATTATGGAGGATTGTAGCGGGAAATCTTCCAAATGCAACAGAGGTTTGCTGCCTTTGAGAAAGATAACCAGGTGATATCACCCATAACTGCAACAGTGATTCACCAGATGTAGAGGAGGAAGTGAATCCCTTCCATAATGTGGTTTCCATTGATGAAGAACCAATATCCCGACAATTTGACATGGAATATCAGAGGAGAAGCCAAGATCTAAGAGTAAAGATAAAGTTATCGGATTTTTACAATCACATGAATCTAGAAGAGTTTATTAAGAGGCTGCAAACATGGAACAAATTATTGAGTAGAAAGATGTTCCCCAAGACGAGAGTTAAAATTTACAACTATCAAGCTTAGGAAGAGCACTTCTTTGTGATGGAAGAATTTGAGGCATATTCGACGGTGGGAAGGGAAGAGTAAGATCATCTTGTCTATAAGATGAAAAGGGGATGTAACACAAATTTATTTTCATGTATTATTGACAGGATATGTTTATAAAATTCAACTACCTGCACCGAAGAGATTCTATTGTGGAGGAATACACCGCTAAATTAAAATGTGAGTTGGTGGAACCAGAAGAGCATATGGTAGCGATGAATCTTAGTCTTTGGAGGATTGAGGTCTTCTATTAGTAACGTGGTGCGAATGCAACCATATTGGTCATTGCTTGATGTAGAGACTGTAGCTTTGAAGCTCGAGAGACAATGTGGTAGTTTCAGGTCTACTCCACCCTTCAAACAGAGTTTGGCAATCGGATCATGCAGCAAGAGTACACCTAAGGGAGCACCCAAGCTGACCCCAAATAGAGGAGAAACTCATACAGGGTGGAGAAAGGTAGAGACCGCTAGTACTCCTAAATCCATCCCAACTAGAAAGTGCTTCAAGTGCCACGGTTTTGAGCACATTGCATTATATTGCCTAAAAGGAGAATAATATCCTTCATTGAGTGGGGAGAAGTTGAAGAAATGGATAGTAATGTAGGAGATTAAATAAAGTAATGAGGGCACACAGGAGTATCTGCTTTCAACTGATATGAGAATGATACTAGTAATTCCAATTGAGCCCGTGAGAGAGACTTTTGCAACACTAATATTAATTGTCCTAAAAGATGGTGAGTCCAAGGAGCCAATATCAAAAAAGGGGCAACCCTTATTGAAGGATTTGTCAAATGTCCTGGCAAATAGTTATTTCATGAGTGGCTACTACGGAAGGAGATTCAACATGCCATATATTTAGGATCGGTTCCCCAAACATGCTTGTTTATCAAATATGCCTTGTTGAATATTAGGAGTTGTAGAAGCATGTTACATATTTACTGGCTTAAGTTTGGTTCATCCATCTATGAGCAATTCTAGCTCTAGTTATGCCAAAAAAAAGATGACTACTTATTCTATCATGACAGTCTTTGGAATGATATGTGTTTTAGAGTTGCAAGGAATAGACATGAGCATAATTTTTGTAGTTGGATTGTCCTAGACACAACAAGATAATGATTTTGTTTTGGTAGTGATAGATCGATTCTGTAAGCTTCCAATGAAGAAGGTGAAGTCTTTCCTACCCTGGGAGAATGATGCATGATACTTCTATAGTTTGAGATTTGATTGCGAGCAAGGGAAGTGATGCGAGAATTGCCCTTCATAGGGTTCTGCGATTTTGTGATCCTGTTTAGATTCTTGAAACTTCGCTATCTTGCGACCTCAAGGCATAAGGAAGATGAAATTTTCATCCCTTAAGTAGTCGGTTTCTCCCATAAATTTGTTGTTGTGAGGCCATTGTGGGTCTACTTTTTTCTGCTATTTTAATTAAAATTAGGGTTAATTTGAGATGGGGTTATTTATATATTATTATTTCCTTTTTTTTCAAATTTTAGGTTTTGTTTGAGTATGTTGGATATGGTAATCTTTGGTTTTTACTTATGGAGTTTTGTACCTTTTCAAAGCGACAAGTTTGCAGCTTATTCAAGAACAAGTGGTGAACCTCCTTGACATCTTTACAAAGCCGTTTCATCATTCACCTAGCTGTTTTCAGCTAGGATAGTAATTGATGGACACCAAGTCTGTTGTCCAGTAGCAGATTTCACCTTGTGATTCTTCAAAATACCATTACCCTTGCATATTTTCGTTTCATCGTTATTTCACAGCCAGCTCCTGCTAAATCATCTTCTTAATCATACCATCTAGGAGCCCCAAAGCGATATCATTTATCACTACACAAAAATTCCCAGCCACTCCCTAACTTGGTTGAAGAAGGAAAATGAGATCCATGTCAATAAAAGTATGTCTCATAGAATTTTCAATTTGTGACAAGCTGTAGGATCAAGTTTGGTGTATTATTACCTCTATGGATGCATATCATATTTTATTGGGCCGACCGTGATAATATGTTAGGGGTATATACTTTATAATGGCCACAAATGAGTCGACAGTGATGAGTAATCAACATAGATAGAAGTGATCATGCCTCATGCTACATTACTACAAGCTATGAGAGGGGCGCTAGTGTGTTTGGCCTTAGTGATGCTAGAAGGCAGTGATATAGAAGAATTGATACCTCTGAGGCAATGCGTCCCTTATTAGAGGATTTCCGAGATGTTTTGATTGATAGTATCACTCCTAGATTGTTGCCTTACAAGAGATTCAACATGCTATATATCTTATCCTAGTATTAATGCTCTCCAACTGACTTATCTATCGGACGCAACCAAAATAATATAAGCTATAAAAGCAACTTAAGGATCTCATGGTATGAGGGCTAGTTCGCAAGAACACCAATCTATGTATTGTTCCAGCTTTGATTGCTCCCAGAAAGAATGATATACGGTGCATGTGTATAGATAGCAGGGTTGTGAACAAGATCACTATCAAGTACTAATTTCTTATTTCAAGATTGGATGATTCGTTTGATCAGTTACATGGAGTCAATATTTTCTTCAAGATTGATTTTCAAATTGGTTATCACTATATTATGATGAGATCAGAGGATGAGTGAAAGACAACGTCTAAGGCACGAGATAGATTGTATGAGTGGATTGTCATGCCCTTTGGTCTGTCCAATGCACCGAACACTTTCATTTGGCTGATGAATCAGATTATGAGCCTTCATTGGAAAATTTGTATTTATGTACTTTAATGATATTCTAGTGTGCATCAGTTTAGAAGAGAAGCACTANGCATTAGATTGCCTAAAAGGAGAATAATATCCTTCATTGAGTGGGGAGAAGTTGAAGAAATGGATAGTAATGCAGGAGATTAAATAAAGTAATGAGGACACACAGGAGTATCTGCTTTCAACTGATATGAGAAAGATACTAGTAATTCAGATTGAGCCCGTGGGAGAGACTTTTGCAACACTAATATTAATTGTCCTAAAAGATGGTGAGTCCTAGGAGCCAATATCAAAAAAGGGGCAACCCTTATTGAAGGATTTGTCAAATGTCCTGTCAAATAGTTATTTCATGAGTGGCTACTACCGAAGGAGATTCAACATGCCATATATTTAGGATCGGTTCCCCAAACATGCTTGTTTATCAAATATGCCTTATCGAATATTAGGAGTTGTAGAAGCATGTTACATATTACTGGCTTAAGATTTGGTTCGTCCATCTATGTGCAATTATAGCTCTAGTTATGCCAAAAAAAGATGACTACTTAATCTATCATGACAGTCTTTGGAATGATATGTGTTTTAGAGTTGCAAGGAATAGACATGAGCATAATTTTTGTAGTTGGATTGTCCTAGACACAACAAGATAATGATTTTGTTATGGTAGTGATAGATCGATTCTGTAAGCTTCCAATGAAGAAGGTGAAGTCTTTCCTACCCTGGGAGAATGATGCATGATACTTCTATAGTTTGAGATTTGATTGCGAGCAAGGGAAGTGATGCGAGAATTGCCCTTCATAGGGTTCTGTGATTTTGTGATCCTGTTTAGATTCTTGAAACTTAGCTATCTTGCGACCTCAAGACATAAGGAAGATGATATTTTCATCCCTTAATTGTCGTAGTGGGTTTCTCCCGTAAATTTGTTGTTGTGAGGCCATTGTGGGTATACTTTTTTATGCTATTTTAATTAAAATTAGGGTTAATTTGAGAGGGGGTTATTTATATCTTATTATTTCCTTTTTTTTTTTTTTCAAATTTTAGGTTTTGTTTGAGTATGTTGGATACGGTAATCTTTGGTTTTTACTTATGGAGTTTTGTACCTTTTCAAATCGACAAGTTTGCAGCTTATTCAAGAACAAGTGGTGAACCTCCTTGACATCTTTACAACGACGTTTCATCATTCACCTAGCTGTTTTCAGCTAGGATAGTAATTGATGGACACCAAGTCTGTTGTCCAGTAGCAGATTTCACCTTGTGCTTCTTCAAAATACCATTGCCCTTGCATATTTTCGTTTCATCGTTATTTCACAGCCAGCTCCTGCTAAATCATCTTCTTAATCATACCATCTAGGAGCCCCAAAGCGATATCATTTATCACTACACAAAAATTCCCAGCCACTCCCTAACTTGGTTGAAGAAGGAAAATGAGATCCATGTCAATAAAAGTATGTCTCATAGAATTTTCAATTTGTGACAAGCTGTAGGATCAAGTTTGGTGTATTATTACCTNTTGGTTGAAGAAGGAAAATGAGATCCATGTCAATAAAAGTATGTCTGATAGAATTTTCAATTTGTGACAAGCTGTAGGATCAAGTTTGGTGTATTGTTGCCCCTATGGATGCATATCATATTTTATTGGGCCGACCGTGATAATATGTTAGGGGTATATACTTTATAATGGCCACAAATGAGTCGACAGTGATGAGTAATCAACATAGATAGAAGTGATCATGCCTCATGCTACATTACTACAAGCTATGAGAGGGGCGCTAGTGTGTTTGGCCTTAGTGATGCTAGAAGGCAGTGATATAGAAGAACTGATACCTCTGAGGCAATGCATCCCTTATTAGAGGATTTTCGAGATGTTTTGATTGATAGTATCACTCCTAGATTGCTGCCTTATAAGAGATTCAACATGCTATATATCTTATCCTAGTATTAATGCTCTCCAACTGACTTATCTATCGGATACAACCAAAATAATATAAGCTATAAAAGCAGCTCAAGGATCTCATGGTATGAGGGCTAGTTCGCAAGAACACCAATCTATGTATTGTTCCAGCTTTGATTGTTCCCAGAAAGAATGATATACGGTGCATGTGTATAGATAGCAGGGTCGTGAACAAGATCACTATCAAGTACTAATTTCTTATTTCGAGATTGNGATACTTCTATAGTTTGAGATTTGATTGCGAGCAAGGGAAGTGATGCGAGAATTGCCCTTCATAGGGTTCTGCGATTTTGTGATCCTGTTTAGATTCTTGAAACTTCGCTATCTTGCGACCTCAAGGCATAAGGAAGATGAAATTTTCATCCCTTAAGTAGTCGGTTTCTCCCATAAATTTGTTGTTGTGAGGCCATTGTGGGTCTACTTTTTTCTGCTATTTTAATTAAAATTAGGGTTAATTTGAGATGGGGTTATTTATATATTATTATTTCCTTTTTTTTCAAATTTTAGGTTTTGTTTGAGTATGTTGGATATGGTAATCTTTGGTTTTTACTTATGGAGTTTTGTACCTTTTCAAAGCGACAAGTTTGCAGCTTATTCAAGAACAAGTGGTGAACCTCCTTGACATCTTTACAAAGCCGTTTCATCATTCACCTAGCTGTTTTCAGCTAGGATAGTAATTGATGGACACCAAGTCTGTTGTCCAGTAGCAGATTTCACCTTGTGATTCTTCAAAATACCATTACCCTTGCATATTTTCGTTTCATCGTTATTTCACAGCCAGCTCCTGCTAAATCATCTTCTTAATCATACCATCTAGGAGCCCCAAAGCGATATCATTTATCACTACACAAAAATTCCCAGCCACTCCCTAACTTGGTTGAAGAAGGAAAATGAGATCCATGTCAATAAAAGTATGTCTCATAGAATTTTCAATTTGTGACAAGCTGTAGGATCAAGTTTGGTGTATTATTACCTCTATGGATGCATATCATATTTTATTGGGCCGACCGTGATAATATGTTAGGGGTATATACTTTATAATGGCCACAAATGAGTCGACAGTGATGAGTAATCAACATAGATAGAAGTGATCATGCCTCATGCTACATTACTACAAGCTATGAGAGGGGCGCTAGTGTGTTTGGCCTTAGTGATGCTAGAAGGCAGTGATATAGAAGAATTGATACCTCTGAGGCAATGCGTCCCTTATTAGAGGATTTCCGAGATGTTTTGATTGATAGTATCACTCCTAGATTGTTGCCTTACAAGAGATTCAACATGCTATATATCTTATCCTAGTATTAATGCTCTCCAACTGACTTATCTATCGGACGCAACCAAAATAATATAAGCTATAAAAGCAACTTAAGGATCTCATGGTATGAGGGCTAGTTCGCAAGAACACCAATCTATGTATTGTTCCAGCTTTGATTGCTCCCAGAAAGAATGATATACGGTGCATGTGTATAGATAGCAGGGTTGTGAACAAGATCACTATCAAGTACTAATTTCTTATTTCAAGATTGGATGATTCGTTTGATCAGTTACATGGAGTCAATATTTTCTTCAAGATTGATTTTCAAATTGGTTATCACTATATTATGATGAGATCAGAGGATGAGTGAAAGACAACGTCTAAGGCACGAGATAGATTGTATGAGTGGATTGTCATGCCCTTTGGTCTGTCCAATGCACCGAACACTTTCATTTGGCTGATGAATCAGATTATGAGCCTTCATTGGAAAATTTGTATTTATGTACTTTAATGATATTCTAGTGTGCATCAGTTTAGAAGAGAAGCACTATATCATTTGCAATGTTATTGGGTTTCTTCAAACATAATAGCTATATGGTCACCCGAAGAAGTATCATTTTTTTACACCACAAATATGCTTTTTGGGATATATTTTTTCAATTGTTGACATTGAGATGGACCCAACTACTTTTGAAGCTATTATGACTTGGCCAAGACCCCAGCCATTTACTCAAGTATGCTAGTTTTATGGTCTGTCTTTTTTTTATAGAAGATTTATTAGAAATTTTAGTTCAATCGTAATACCTTTCACAAAACTTCTCTAGTCAATTAGATTTTTTTGATTAGATGATGCCAACATTAGTTTTCATGCATTGAAGAAATAGGTCACTCGAGCTTCTTTTCTAACACTTTCGGATTTCAATCAAGCGTTTGAGGTGGAGTGTGATGCTTCTAGTGTGAGAATTTGTTCTGTTTTAAGTCAAGGATGACACCCTATTGCTTTCTTCAATGAGAAGTCAAATGAGTCTAAGAAAAAGTACTCTATCTATGACAAAGTCTTATGTTATTGTGAGAGTCCCCAATCACTAGAATCATTATCTGTTGGCGAACTAATTTACACTCTATACTGACCATAAGACCCTTAGATTTTTGAATAGCTAAAGTAAGCTAAAGGGCAGACACGCCTCACGAGTGGAATTTCTCTCTTTAATTCATTTTGTGCTCAAATTTAAAGTGTCAGAATAAAGTAGTTGATGCATTGTGTCGTCACCACTTATTAATCATTACTATATTGTTTAAAGTAGTTGGTTCTAAAGTGTTAAAGGATTTATATGCAACTGATGAGGATTTTTAGGATATTTGGATCCAGTACAAGTATAAGTCATATGAGTAGTATCACAAATATGATGGATACTTGTTCCTTCATAATAGATTGTGTATTTCTCATAGCTCGCTGTATTTTACAAGAATGTTATAATGAGGGATGACAAAATATTTTGACTGTGATAAGACTCTTTACTTATTAAAAGAGAATTTCTATTAACCTAGATTGATACGAGCTGTCGATAGGCACATCAAACAATGCAAGGTGTCTCCCTTGGATAAGACTCAAGGATAAATTACATATCCATACACTCTCCTTCCTTTTTTGAGGCACCATAGTTGGACATGAGCATGAGTGTTAGGGTGGGTTCACCCTAGATACAACATGGTAAGGATTCTATCATAGTTGTAGTAGATCGTTTCTCCAAGATGACACATTTTGTTTCTTGCCATGAGATAATGGAAACATCACATACTATAGACAAATACTTAATGGAGGTTGTTCGGCTTCATGGTATACCCACGAGCATTGCTTCATATAATAATATGAAATTCCTCAATCACTTTTAGAGGAATTTATAGAGCAAGCTAGGCACAATGCTTCAATTCAGTTTAGCAATACATCCTCAAATAAATTGGCAGGCATAGGTAGTAAACCGTAATTTGAGAAATCTTCTTAGATGCTTTGTGGGAAAGAACATCAGACATTGGGATTTGATTCTTCCTCATGCAGAGTTTGCCTACAATTTTTCTGCCAGTCAACCAATATGTCAACCCCTTTAAGATTGTGTATGGTTTGAATAATCTTACACCTTTGGTGTTAGTATCAATTCTGACAACTATTGAGCTTAGCAAGGATATTCAAACCTTACATGAGCAAGCCAGAAAAAAAATTGCTAAGTAGAACACCAAATATTAGAAAGAGGCTAACAAGTCTAGAAAAGCTATGATTTTGAAGGAAGACAACTATGGATCAAACTAAAGGAGCACTTTTCTGCAAGTTAATTTTGAAAGCTTAGCCTAGAGCCGATAACCCATTCAAGATTGTTAATAAGATTATTAATAATGCCTACAAGATTGTTCTACCAGGAGACTATCATTTGTGCTAATGTTAATGTCACGGATTTGTCACTATAAGTTGAGGATCTATTTGTTTTCTGTGACAAAGACAGAGACTCTCTTACCCGTGAAGGGTGTGCATTTTGCATTAATATAAAATCAAAAAGTTATATAAAAAAGCTATAAAAACCACCGAAAAACAAATAGAAGGCTGCTAAGTAGTAATCCCACAAAAATTCCTATCCCTTTTAACAAAGAATGACAAGGGATGATCTTCATGTAAGCTTTTAACAACAAAACTATCCTGTAAAGCAAACTGTGCAAAAAAATGAGTCGCCTCATGGTTGGATCTAGGAATAAATGAAAACAACACCTGACGAGAATTGGTCAAAAAAGCCAAATATGGATTGCACTTCTTTTGTTGCATCCCAGTACCTATGTCCATGAAACGTCGGAGAGCAAAGGCTCTCTTATCCGGGAAGAGTGACACGAAGTTGAAATCTTCGATCCGTGGCATGCAGGATTCTCACTATCATGAAATGTCGATTCTGTGGGATTGTTGAAAATCTCATTATAGTGGGTGTTGAATGAGGGGTTGCCTCTTGGTTCTCATTTTTAGCAGCGTTTTTTTCCTTTTATGATTTTTTCCCTATTTCGTTATTTTTAATGAGGATATAACTTGGTTGTATATGTTTTGGAGAAGTATTCTATGATTTTCTGCTCTCGGAAGTGTTGTAGTCTCTTCTATTTGCAAATGATGTGCTTGTCCAGGAACAGGCAGTAGATCATCCCTTGACATATTGTCTTCTGACTGCTGTTTTCAATCCAAATAGCCACCGAACTTCCCCTCCCTTTTCAAACGCCGTCGAACTTTCATATCCTCATCCTTTTACTATTTTACAACCATCTCTCCGTTAAATCCACTTCATAAACACCTTTTAGAAACCCTAGAATGGTGTCTTGGATATCATAAAATTTTATAGTGTATTTATTTACATTTAACCAGTACTAAAATATTCAAAACTCTTATATTTTAAGTACATTATATCAATAATATAGGAAACAACATAATCCTTTAGTAGATTCTAAGTATAATAATAATTTATATGATCAATAATATCATAAATACATGATAAAGTTAATTTATTTATTTAGCTCAGTGTAGGTTGAAAGGGTCCCCAGCCTGATGTGGGATGTTAATATGCTAAATGCATTGAGACCAAACCAAAATGATTGATTGGTCTATGAGTTAAAACACTTCCACATGTTACCACCCATTTAACTAGAGTTCTTTTGGCATAAGTGTTGGCTTAGTAGAGTTTCTCAGTCATCCTCGTTCTGTGATCAGTCTTTTTTCCATAGGTTTTGTTTTCAAGAGCAATGAGGACTAATGGAACTACAAAATACAACACACCCATGATAGTAATTTGAAAACTGTAATTACTTAATTGACCCAACTGCCTATGATACTTTGAGAAGCTAACAAGTGAC
>JXCR01136765.1:64366-97338 GCA_002079205.1 Phalaenopsis hybrid cultivar | reverse complement strand
AATAGTTATATATAAAAAATTTATGATATTCAAAAAATTAAATTTTATAAATTATAATATATAATAAAATAATAATAATAATAGTATATTAATATACTATATTCGTAATATACTTATATATATATATATTATATTTATAATATAAGTTGAATAATTAATTTATAATATTAATATTAGGGATGCCAAACTGGCTTGTTGTTCGCGAACAGCTCGTGTTCGACTCGTGTTCGACTTGTACGTTAAGAAACGAACACGAACAGTGACTTCACGAACAATTTCGAACACGAGCTTATTTCAAACAAACTCAAACGAACCAAACACAAACACAAGCTCTGTTCGTTCGTGTTCGATTCGTTTACACCCCTAATCTCAAGTTTTCGATCAATCCCCTTCTCTTGAAAGATCACATTTGAAATATCAAATGAAACTATACATTTTAATTGGAGTATGATTACACTAATTGATAAAATGTTCACTGGAAAAGAAGAAACATGCAAAACATTGGATAAAGTCATATAATTGAGATTGTACTCTTATCAACTATAGGTTGTGTTGTACCATTAACGGTCTGAATGATTTCTAGTACTGTTAAATGAGTATAGGACGAGAACTCACTAGTGACATCTGTCACATGTCAAGATGCAAACCAAAATCTACAATTCATTCTGGTGAAATTATGGTGGATATAGAGGCAAGAGCATGTGTATGACGAGCACCTTTGGCTCAATGAGCATAACTACCAGTGTTTCCCCTAGATGACGATAAGCTGGATGAATCCCCAGTGACATCACCTGCCCTCTCTGGTTCCTCTTCACATCTCTAGTAACTCGTGATCCTCATCGGTAAAGACCACCTGTCTCTCCCTCATTCTCCACTATCATCAGACTTGCCTGTAGCCTCCTCTTTTACCTATTTGGCCCCACAATTACAACCACGGCCTCTAAACTATCCACGTCCACCCATATTGCTTAGGTGTCCCACTTCTCTGTAGTTATAGTACGTACGTGTTGGTCTACCCCTGAGCACTTGTTCTACTTGAGCTCCGAGCAACCAAAGTTGATCGCATTCCTAAAAGTTCACTCGGTTGAGCCGAAAGACGTGTTGAAGTATTTGCTCCCGTCGAGACACTAGTTCTCTATATGAGCCGGACAAGACCTCAGAACTTCAGGATTCATCTCCCCAATAGTTCTAATACTTTTTCTCCCATAATATTTCGGTCACATTACATTCTAAATCACAAACAAAGAAAGAGCAAGGTAGCAACAAAAGTTTCTCAATAGAAGCTCTCTCGCTCGGACAAGGCAAAAATGATATGGATACAAGCTTTGAAACCTTCCTTGCTTCGATCTGACACCCTCGCATGACAGAGGAATTCTGCAATTCCTAATTCTCGCTGTTGCCTCTCCTGTTCACGCGAACCAAACACACTAGCTTTCCCGTCACGCTCCACCACCTCTCTTCACAAAATCAACGCTTGAAACACCTTCCTTGCACAGTGCGGCATTGCCACTCTTTTTCTACATCGTCTATCTCGCGCACGACAGAGAAATTCCGAAACTCTTAGCCCGCACAATCCCAAAAAACGAAGGCATTACTCCGCTTCTTTCTCCTCACATCGAAGACGCGTTACTGTCATTACCCTTCACTTCGTCTCCGCTGCATCGAGCCGCATTCTCCTTCACGCTCGAATAGAGGCCCCGTCTTCCTGCTTGCACTGGTAAGTTGTTGGAGACTCGCAACTCTGTTTGAAACTACAGTGACCGAACCTCCCGTCTTTCCTGGAACTACATTGACCAAAGCTCTCCTANCTTCGTCTCCGCTGCATCGAGCCGCATTCTCCTTCACGCTCGAATAGAGGCCCCGTCTTCCTGCTTGCACTGCTAAGTTGTTGGAGACTCGCAACTCTGTTCGAAACTACAGTGACCGAACCTCCCGTCTTTCTTGGAACTACATTGACCAAAGCTCTCCTAGCGAGGGAAGCGAAGACGGGTCGCAGCGCACGAGAGCCGCCAAAGCTCCCGTCCTTCTTGTCTTCCGCTCTCTTCTTCCACCTCGTGATCCTAGTTCATGCCGCTCTATCTAGAGATTTTTCGCTGTTCACGCGACTGAGGTAGGTTTAGCTCATAAAGAATTATTTCATGTCAAAACTTCTATTTCATTCAACATCTGTTCAAATAGGTGTTACAATGTTTAACAAATAAACCTAATAAAACCCTTTAATTACACACCCAATAAAATCCTCCTATTATACATAACCACAACAATACATAAGATTTGTCTGCTACTTGCGCAAATTCTCTTTATTTTTATTAGGCTAACCCAATTAGTTCAGTAGTCCTTCCCATTTGTTCGGTTAAATCATGCATGGTTCCTTGATTTAAAGTTAACTAACAATGTGGTGTAAAGTTAGATGGTCAAGTTCTGGGAATATGTTCTTAAAATATTGAAGATTTTGGTGTTTAGGTTGGTAATACTTTTTGAACTTAGTGGAAGCCTAAAATTTACCAGTCATTCATATTTATGGTAAATGGGAGATTTTAATTAATTCTGCATTTATTATTTTATCTACAGCTCCCTACTGAACCCAACAAATAGAGATTTCTCCTATTTGAAATTAATACAAAGCCTATTTCTTCTAATATTTTGTTCATCTTATTTTTCCAACAGNCAAAGCTCCCGTCCTTCTTGTCTTCCGCTCTCTTCTTCCACCTCGTGATCCTAGTTCATGCCGCTCTATCTAACGATTCTTCGCTGTTCACGCGACCGGGGTAGGTTTAGCTCATAAAAAATTATTTGATGTCAAAACTTCTATTTCATTCAACATCTGTTCAAATAAGTGTTACAATGTTTAACAAATAAACCCAATAAACCCCTCTAATTACACAACCCAATAAAATCCTCCTATTATACATAACCACAACAATACATAAGATTTGTCTGCTACTTGCGTAAATTCTCTTTATTTTTATTAGGCTAACCCAATTAGTTCAGTAGTCCTTCCCATTTGGTCGGTTAAATCATGCATGGTTCCTTGATTTAAAGTTAACTAACAATGTGGTGTAAAGTTAGATGGTCAAGTTCTGGGAATATGCTCTTAAAATATTGAAGATTTTGGTGTTTAGGTTGGTAATACTTTTTGAAAATAAATAAACTTGATTTATTTGTGCTTGTAATCTCCAGATTATTTTTTGAACTTAGTGGAAGCCTAAAATTTACCAGTCATTCATATTTATGGTAAATGGGAGATTTTAATTAATTCTGCATTTATTATTTTATCTACAGCTCCCTACCGAACCCAACAAATAGAGATTTCTCCACTTTGAATTTAATACAAAGCCTATTTCTTCTAATATTTTGTCCATCTTATTTTTCCAGCAANCCACCGCTCTGGCCTCCATTGCGATCAACTCATCTTTTCTCTCGTTGCTCTCGGTCTTACTGCCTTGGCTTGTGATGTTGGGATCTCTGAGGGTGATGGCTTATCCGTGGTACTCTGATGGTGTCGTGAGGGCGCCTGGGTGGATATATTGTCAGGCAGGGGGAGTGTCCAGTGATGGCCTCTGACAAACTTTCTATACAGTCAATATNATATTTAAATGCTTAAAGTTTGAAAACATTCTTGTTTATAATTCAAGTTTTCATTATGTTATTGTAATTAGTAAGTTAAAATTGTTTGTTTAGTTGTAGTTAAGTTGCTTGATATGACATTGTAGTCTGTAAATATCTCTGTTGGGGAGAATGAGAATGATGATGCGGAAATTGAATGAATGTGTTTTCCTTCTTCTATGCTGCTCTCTTTTTTAGTTGTTTTTGAAGTGTAAAACAACTCAAAATGTTTAGTTATCATCAATGGTGCCTTTGCTACATAGTCCTTGATCATAAATGCTGCTAACAACTACCAATCATCACCATTGCCTATTCAAGATTGCTTAAGATTAGCATAGTCACGAGAAAATATTGCGTCCGGAGTCCGTACGTGAGCTGCGTCCAAACAACGGACGTGATTCAGCAGAGGTCCGAGCTCCTGCTCCGCCCCGTTATATCACGTTTGTTGTTCGGATGCAGCTCTGCGCCGGACTCTGGACATAATATTTTTTCCAGAGTCACTGTCTTGATTTACGTTTTGGGTTTTTGGTTGACTTCATCGACGTCAATTGCACGATTTTGTCTCCATTTGTGTTCTTCTGATCTGTAACCTCCAGCACTAGCTCTTGCATCCATTAAAAAATAGTAGCTTCTTTGCTACCCACCTTTTTTGTTGTCTAGATTTTGTTGCCTTAAATGGCAACTTTAATTCCCGGCTTCAGTAAGTTCAATATGTCTTCCATTTTGCCTTAAATCCTGGATTTACTAAATCAAGAAACTTATCTATTTGGAAGACACTTAATGCTGTATAATGGGATGCCAAATTTCTTTTATGATGCAACACAGGTTCGGATTCCTCTTGTTTTTTTTTGTAACACAAGTGGATTAGTATAGGTTTTATTAACTTGCTTCTTAATACTCATTCTATTAATGCTTTTAAAGTTAATAGAATCGTCATTAATGGGTAATAAGATCTTCATAAATTGTTGGAGTGTCTTCCTAAAGCTACTATCAATATAATGTCACAACCTTGTCCGGAACTTGAATTAACCAAGGTAAAAACAAATAGTAACAAATAGTAGGAAAATGAAATTAAGTTTTCAGTTATTCTTTTTCTATCACTATTGTTTAATATCCAAATATTGATTGAACGAGTGACTAGAGAAAACATTTTAACTAACAAATAAAGGTTTACTTTTTTGGTTATTGATCTCGGTCTCATGTAATCATTTGCTTCTCTAGTATTCATCTTATTCAAAAGATTAGAACTTAAAATAAAAAATTAAAATAATATAATAAGTTATGTAAGATAATTCGGTGGAGCAATCACACTTCTAAATTACAATAACTCAATAAAAGAAAGTAATATACATGCTGATCTTTTATATTTTAGTATAGAAAATCTTATAACAATCTAATATATATGTTTTTGACATACTCAATACAAATAATTTATATTTCGATATGCATTAACTTTTACTTTACTTTTTAGTATTTAATCTTTAACTTTATTTTAACTTTATATTCTTAATATTCATCTCTCTCAAAAGCGCCGTTAAAATATAACCTAATACACTTCTAATCGATATAATCTTGATAGCACTGCGGTTTGTGAACTAATTTACATGATTATCTAAGGTGGAAAGATGTCTACTCACCTCTGATCGATACTTTTTTTTCGGTGCAAAGGTCAGATTACACAATTGTCCGAGGTGGTAAGATTGCCCACTCAACATTGGCTGATACACTCCTGTAGGCACGACGACTAGTGATCTAAATTTCACAATTGTCTGAGGAATGTCATAATTGTCTGTGGTGTTGGGAAAAACATATATGTGTGTGGGCACATTAACGTGCCCAACCAGTACCACAAGGGATAATGCATATTTATTTGAATCTCAAAGTTATGCAATAATTTGATATATGCATTTCTACTAGAATTTAAAAGCTTTAGATGTTTGCGATTCTTTTAATATTGTGCAGGGTTACGACTGGTGTGGGATTTGCTTTTTGCTGCCCTTTTTCTCTTAGCATTATGGTATATTTACATACATATCACTAATTTTTTTTTTGTATTTATATATCTAACATCTAAACTTCAATTTTTACATGTCACCTTAACTATGCATGAAAAGTTGTATTTTATTTCTTAAAATTTAAAATAGTTTTATTTTAGATGTGATATGAAAGATTTGGGTAACATAAATGTTTAAAGTAAAGCTCCTAATTTCAAGTAAGTTGGTTGTGATGGCTACAATAATTTCTGCATTCTCAAAATTAGGCTTTTTTTAAATTTTTATCTTTGGAAAGCTTTCTTGGCTACTTTATTTAGTTGCCTTCTTCCTTGTTTATATCTGTGTTTGCTACTTTGAGCTTGATGGCCTTATTATGTGTGGCCGTTATATTATCAAATAAGTTTTTTATTTGGCTGTGTTACTCTTAAAATGAATTTGTCATTGTCTTAATTCTCATAGCCATTTTTCTATGCCTTACATTGAGTTGAGTAAATTTGCATATTGTGGCTTTATTATGGAGTTTTTAATACATGAGGGAACTATTAGATGTTGGTAATAAAATTTCTAATTTGAGGTACGGTGATGCATGCTCGAACTATAGCATATTGGTTTGAAACAAAGTGAAGTATTTTACAGGGTTGAATCGAGTTCTCACCCTACACAAGTGAAATTAAAGAAACAAAAAAGTTGGGGTTACAGTCATAGCACACAATTCATTTATATTTACATGTCACACCTGAACTTTGATGTTTGCATGTTTATCACTCAAATGATTAACATCACATCAAAACTATCATTATTATTAAATTTTTAAATAGAAATAAACTTTTTCATGCATAGGGTTATAACACGGGAGTGTTAATGAATGTAAATATGAAATTTGAGATGCTAGCTATGTAAATACACAAGCATCTTACACACTTACCGTGTAATGAACTGACACATAATTCAACATTTATAGAAGTTCACATATAGCTTCTCTTTTCAAATTTGAATTTAGCTAGTTTACATGGTATCAGAGCAGAAAGAATCCTAGCTATCATTAATTGTAGAAATGTCTACATCATTTTCTCATATCAGCACAATTGAAACTCCAGTATCTGTTTCTCTCACTATGACTGAAATGCAAATACCTCTTCTCTGAACTTCTATTGTCAAACATCAAAACTAAAGCCATAACCCAAATATTAACAGAAAACTTTCCTACATGGAATTCTCAACTTCTGAAATTATTTAAGTCAAATGAATTTGATGGTTGCTTAGATGGCTCAATTGCTTGTCCACCACCTCATCTCACAGATGTTGATGAAACCAAATCTCAAATCATCAATTCTCTATATGGCAACATATAGACCAAAATCTTTTAGCTGACATCTACTCTATCATCTCAGCCTCTGTTCTACCTCACATTCTCAACCTGCAATCCACAATAGTTATATGGAATATATTATCCAAAAGATTACAGTCCTAAAACCATTTCAGATTTATCCTATTGGAAAATGAACGCCATATCTCTATGATTATTCCACCAAGTTCCATAACTTTTTTCAGTTCAAATCCCGTTTGCTTAATATTGACCTTGAAGGAGGACATAGACAATGAAGACATCAGTTTATACGTCCTCAACAACCTCCCACCCTTTTATCAATTCTTCGAAACAACAATCATAACAAGAACTAAGCCTATAAACTGAGATGGTTGTTTCAATGTTGTAATAATCTTCAAGAATAACTCTACCATGAATATGGCTCTCTTAATCACATCAACATGGGTACAAAACCTTTGACAGAGAAAGATGAAGAAACTCAACACCCATAAAAGTTAAGGAGGAGCTCAAACCATCAACAAAAGGGGAGGTCGAACAACTACTAACTTCATTTCCTATCATATTTGCGAAAAAAATTATCACACAACACTTTTATGTTGGCACTAGACCAATTTTAATTCCTATCCATCTCACTCACTAACATCTAAAACTGCCTTGATAATAGCAACCTTCACCAAAATGGCATAATTGATCTTTGATATTGAGGCCTCATCTCAACAAAATTCCAACTATGAGAACTTATAGCAACCAACTCCTTATCAAACATATGAACAAGTTATAATTGGAAATGACTCATCCATTCCCATTATTCACACTGGTCAAGGCTTGCTCATAAATCCTCAACGTAAGCTCAATCTCACTTGTCTTTTACATGCTCCCAAACTATCCCACATTCTATTCTTATTTTATTAACTGGTCACTGATAAAAATTACAATATTTCATTTAATGAGGCTAGTTTTGCTATCAATGATCAGAAGACAAGTTAATTCATTCTAGAGGGACCTAGATGCAATAGACTATATCCAATCATAGATCTCTCTGCTACTCATCCTCTTATATCCTACTTAGAAGTTTAGCATCATCGTCTAAGCCATCACCAATATGAAGCTATTGATGTCATTTTAAGGAAAAATAATTCTTTAGGCATATCTATACAAAAAAATACTTGTAATACATGTAACTCTTCTAAGAGTCATAGACAATCATGTCCCATTTCTCTCCACATATCTCTCCACTGTTCTATATAACTCGTTGCTAAAGTATATACAAGTGTATGGGGACCTACCCCAATGACATTACTATAAGGATACACACTCTAATTACTCTTAATTCATGATTACTTGCTCTATTGTTGGATATTCCCAATGCTTGCAAAATTTGAGATTGCCACTAAACTCATAAAATTTCACAAAATAATCAAGATACTTCAATTCGTTGGAGGAGAAAACCTCAAACATACTCAACTTCAATCCCATGGAATACTTAACATGTTCATATACACCACGACAAAATGAGGCCTTCAAAAGAAAGGAAAAGAACCTCACCAGAAAACTACTGCTTGCATCTCATTTTTATGTTGACGCAATCCTCACTTCTTCGTATCTAAGAAATTGAATGCCCTTCAAAATAATAAATATGTAATCTTCATATGAGCCACTATAGAATACATCACCTGCATAAAATCTTTTACGCACCTTGGATGACTTTACTTAGGCAAAATCACTTTCACTACACAAGGTAGCACCAGCAGCTCCACCTTATGTCCTCATGGGTCATGGGTTATTCCACCTCAAATAATGAATATCGTTATTATAACAGATATACTAGAAAAATCAGCTCTTATCATGTCACATTCAATGAAAACTCATTCTCTTACTCATCCTCAAATTCAACAATCCAACCAACAAACCTACAAAACTCAAACATCTTCTTTGTGCCAATACTCACTCTAACTCCCAATCAAAGATCTCGCTCTAGTTCAACCTTTCCAACATTACCAATCAGCAACACGCCTCTCATCTCAGCAGCCTCCTCATGAATAAATCCTTACTCTTCTCAATCAAAATCTTCTCTTATACCAACCTAGTACATCCTTCTCAATATACCATCAAACATCCCATGATAATCCAGTCTCAAATAAGCTCTCTCAAATCAAAATGGATTATGGATCATCAAACCAATATTTTCCCATCACTTGGTCCCTCATGCTACTCTCAAGCTATAAAATCATCATATTAGAGGAGGGCAATCTCTCAAGAATTCTTGGCTTTACAACAACTTGATAGCTGGTAATTGGTACCCCCATTACCAAACTAAAAGATATTATGCTATCACTAGACATGTCAAACCAAATTATCTTAAAATGACTCAATTACTCACTACAAAGCAAGGTTTCTAGCACAATGATTCATTCAGGAAAAGGGAATTGATTGCCAAGAAATCTTCAGTGCAGTGGCCAAATTTCCTATCATCCGCATTCTTTTAATTGTAGTTGTATTATAGTTGGTTATTTCTAATTTCTTCCTTCATGGCACCTTAAATGGCATTATGCACTAGGTTCAATCCCAAGGCTTTCAGGATACTTATAATCCAAAGCACTTCTATCTACCTCAAAAAGCAATCTATGTGTTAAAATTAGCTCCACGCCAATGGCATTCCACTTTCTCCACTTACATGTAGTACTGCAGATCGTTCACTCCTTATCTACAAGACTAAAGACCATGCATATTTCTTCTTGTCTATGTAGATGATGTTTTTATTATAAGTAATGATTGCACCCCCATCTCATCTACCATACGAGATCTATGGATAGGTTTTCAGCTAAATAAACTAAGACCAATCTCCACGTTGGGCATACACATAAGTCCTCTTCTAACAGGCTACTTTCTTACTCAAACTTCCTACGTAATTGGGATACTCCAACAAAGAGGAATACACAATTGCCAACCTGCCTTAACCCCTCTTCCTTCCAAGATTAAATTTGATCCCTCCTTTCAACAATAGTTTACAAATTTGATAGAATATAGACAGATAGCTAGATCTTTATAATTTCTAAAAATTATAAGACATAATATCACTCAATATATGCATAAACTAATTCTCTACCATTACGGCTCATCATACATCTTCTCAGGTACTTGGAAGAAACATTAGCTCATGGTTTATCCATAACCATAAGCATTTTAACATTATAGTCCTACTCGAATTCTGATTGGGCCAATGACACTCAAGAATGTTGTTCGACTTCGAGCTACTACACTTTCCTTCGTGACACCTTAATCTTCTGTCGCATGCAAAAATAAAAAATGGGTGGCAAGATCATCAATGAAAGTATAATCTAGTGCTTTGGCGACTGCAACCACATACCTCATTTGGCACGAAAGACTACTCCATGAATTCAATATCTCTATTGAAACACCAAAAAACAATACACTATGACAGCACTTCTTCCATTAAACTTCTAGTAAATCCCATCTTTCATGCTTGAACAAAACATATAGAGCTAGATTATCAACATATACGTGACCACATCTCTTCAAACGAAATCACCATAGAATATACTCCTTCCTAAGATCATGTGGCATATAACTTCACCAAATCTCTAACACTAGTTCAATTTATGAAGCCTGATAACTAGCTCACGATCAATATACACCTTCTCTTCTGAAATTTGAATTCAAACAATCCACCTAATTTCTATGTTTATATATATATAACACCTAAAGTGTACCTTTTACCAAAATATTTCATATCGCATCCAGAATACCATCATTTTTAACTTTTCAAATTTAAAATACACTTTTTCATGTAATAGGTAAGATGGCATGTATGTAAAAATCAAAGTTTAGGTGTTATATATGCAAATGCATAGAAATTTAGTATGCATGTAAATATTTTAAGCTACAAGAAATAACATTTTTATGTAAGCGCATATTGTACATTTATCAATTCAAATAATTCAATCTACTTTGACAATTAATATGTTTAAATTATATATGTGTAAACTAATAAAACAAAGCAATATTAAAAAGTAAGGATTTAGTTCAAGTAAAATATATTAAAGATGTAAATCAAAAAATATTTTTTCTTATACGAGGTTATTTAACATAAGCGGGATTAATAATTTGATAAATTTCTCAATGAACTTAAGTGATTTCAATAGTATTAATAATAACAAAAGATTTTTATCTCTATTGTCACGTTGGTAAAATGGAAGTTGCTGAGACTTTAGAGAAAATAAAGTATAGAAAAACAGTAGGTCTTGATGATATTTTAAGGCAAATGTAGAATTGTAGGAGATCTGAGAATTTTTTGTCTTAATAAACTTTTTAATATTATTTTAAAAACTAAATAGACGCTTGATGAGTATAAAATCTATTGGTTTGTATTTCTAAAAATAAAAGGGGAAGCATAAAAGTGCAAAATATAAAGGAATTAAGTTTATATGTCATAGAATAAAGTTATGGAGAGTAATTGAACATAGATTATGTGATACAAAAATTTCCCAAAATTAGTTTTGATTCATTTTAGGTGAGTTTACTATTGAGACTATAGATTTAATGAGAGATTATGGAGGAGTATTGAAAGAGTAAGAGGATCTATATATGTTTTCTGTTGATTTAAAAAAAATTATGATAAAATCCAAAGAGAGGTGCTTTAAAGAATTTTTTTTAAAAAAAGGTGTGAATATTGCTTAAATTCAATTCATTAAAAATATGTATACAAAAGATATAGTTTATATTCGATCGTTATGATGATTGACCAAATATTTTTCTATTTCAGTTGGATTATATAAATATTCAACTTGAACCCGTATTTTTTTGCTTTAGTTATAGATGTTCTTAGTTAAACATTGGTATATGTTTTTCACCAATGATGTTTTTATTGTGGATAAAACTATAGAGAGTTTAAGAAAATTTTGAATTATAGAGGTCTACTTTTGAGTTTAAAGATTTTCGTTTGAGTGGATCCAAAACTTAATACATGCAATATAATTTTAATGGTAGTAGATCTAGTGGCAAAGTTGTAACAATTGATGATCAACATATTAGGAGTGAAAGTATTAAATACCTTGGGTTCATAGTCATTCAGGCCTATTGTGTGACATAAAAAATTCGTTTAGATGTAAAGAAAAAATTTATAAGAAATTACCGGCACCCACAATGTTTTATGACACAAAATGTTAGCTTGCAAAAGATGAGCATAAATTAAGATTTGTTGAGGTCAGGCGCTCGAGTGAATGAGTGGCTTTACACTTACAAACAAAATGTGAAACAATTATACACGTGAAATGGTTGGAGTAACTCCAGTGGCAAACAAAAATAGAGTCGCCTTAAATGACTTGATCACATTAAATGTCGATCATATGATGACATGAAAAACTAGATGTTTTAAATTTCATGGTTGTTAAAAAAGATAGAGGGCTAAAAAAGAAAACAAACGCACATTTTCTATAAAAAGTTAGCTTAATTGATTAGTTAAATGTAAATATAACACTCAATAAGACACAACAGCGAGAATTTATTCATCCCCATTTAGTGCGATAAAAAACATTGTCATTGTATTAAAAAGATTAATTGCTAGATTAAAACAAACCAAATGAGAAANATTCTTAATTTCTCGACAGAAATTCAAATGAAGATGCATCACGCTGACAGAATAAAGGCAGCAAAAGAGAAAAAATGAAAAGAAAAAATCTCTAGAGGCCAGCAGAAACCAATCCATGCAGTGTTACGATCCCGATGACGGCACTCTGATCGTCAATAACGGGCAAGAACTGGACAGCAGATGGTGGCGACTCCATTTTCTCCATAGCATCTGCAGCCATTGCTTCAGGCCTGATTGTTCTTGGGTTTCTGGCAATCAAAATAAAAATGAGCGACTAAAAATCAGGTCTTTTATTTGGAAAAATTATAAACATATATATATATATATATATATATATATAGAGAGAGAGAGAGAGAGAGAGAGAGAGAGAGAGAGAGAGAGAGAGAGAGAGAGAGAGCGAGAAATTTACTTACATGCCACATAATTCTTACGTATTTACAAACCTATCACCTAATTTTTTATAAAAACTTTAATAACGCTTCAGCATCATAAATCTATGCATGAAATTGTGAATTTCACTTTTAAAAAATAAGGGTATTTATTGTGTTATACTAAAAATTTGAATGTCACGCATGCAAATATGAAAGTTTAGGTGTTAGAATTGTGTGGTATATATGTAAATGCCGCAATATATACTTGAACCGAACATAGTATAATTCAAGAAATATGACGGGGGGCAATTGACTGATAGTCTTGGTAATGATAATGACGATGATTGAAACAGTAATTGTTCTGACATAAGGGTGTAAGGATTTGGTCTATTGTTTAATGTTGTAATAGATAAGACTAGAGAATTGGCCCTACGCATATATCCATTTGATTCTGGTTAATGGTATCTTTGTGAGAGCCTAAACCGGGCTTTGAAGTCAATGAATATGAACCGACTCAAACCAAGTATGGTTCGGTATGTGCCAAGCTTAATCCCGCCAAAAGACTCGAGTTGTCCAAAAGCTAAAGACTTGTCAAGTCGCCCAAGAAGAGAACCCGTCAAGTCGCACAAGAAGAAGATCCCACTCCATCCTCAAAACTTGGCTACCGAACTTGCCTAAGGGACTTTCTAAGAGTCTATTTGGGCAGCTATAGCTTTTTGTAAAGTTGTTTGTAAAGCTATTGTAACACCAGCACATAAGAATTATATAGTATATATGTACTGTTGTGAGTACTATAAATATTATCTTTTTCATATCCTACCAAGCATCAAACGAAATTGACCAATGCATTCCCCAGGGAAACCATGGAGGCTCAACCTCCCTCAATGAATCAAGATGTAAGTTAAATTTCTAGAAGGAAAGGCAGGAACCTACTGACTTCATCGCTCATTTTGTGTCAACAATTTCCATTATAACTTTTAAAATAATGCAATGAAATATCGCTTGCTCATCACTAACTTTTATGAGGTGCCCTCACAATGTCAAGGAGCATGACCTCTCTCAATGACTTTAAATAACAACTCATCACCTCACATTACAGAAGTGTTAAATACCATCCAAAATTTGTGTCTAAATTTTCCGACACACATATTTGTGTCGTATTTTGCAACTGTTACGCGGTGAAAAATATTCGACGTTATTGGTGGCAGAATTTGCGTCGGATTAACCTAAATATTCGACGCAGAAAACGACAAAATTTATAGTGGTGTTTCGACAGTTTTGGAGCGGATTAACGTTAAATAAATCAACGCAAAAGCTTTACTTAAAAATGCCAAAAAAATCTGACGCTAAGTAGATGAAAAATTCGATGCAAGAGACCTAAAAAACCCATCCCGCGCACTCCATTTCATTTTCTTATTCATGCGCCCTGCCCCCGTCTCCTTTCCTCCCTCTCGCGACACCGAAACCCTCTCGTCCTACTCTTTTCCTCCCTCTCACCGTCGTCGTTCGTCATACCTCCCGGTCACTGTCGCACCACTGAAACCCAGTCGTCGTACCTCCCTTCCGCCCCGAAATTGTGACTGATTGAGGAAATGTATTGTGTTATATATTTGCCCCATTTGTTCCTTTTAAAATTTTGGTATGTATGTAAGATTTAAATCCTTTTAAAATTTTGGTATGTATGTAAGATTTAAATTTTAGGTGTTAAGTATGTATATACATAACATTTCAGCGGTACGTAAGCAAATTTCCTTATGCAATGAATTTTAGGTGTTAGCTATGTATATACATGAGTATTGAGCGATTTGTATGAGAATCTAGCTATTTATATACATAGGTGTTGAGTGTTAGCTATGTATATACATAAGTTTAGGTGTTAGATGGGGAAGTTATCAGTAGAATTCAAGTTAGTTGGTTGAAGTAGTGTAGTAAGGCAACGGGTCTATTGTTCAAGGTGACGTTGATATAGATGGGAATGTTATTAGTAGAATTCAAGTTTGTTGGTTGAAGTAGTGGAGTATGCATTGGTTCTATTGTTCAAAGTGATAGAGATATAGATGAGGATGTTATTTGTAGAATTCACGTTGATTGGCTCAAGTGGAGGAATGCATCGGGTCTATTGTTCAAAGTGATGGCGACGGTGCTGAGACCTGCAATGTTTTATGGTATAAAATGTTGACCTTTAAAAGCAAATCATAAAAAAAGGATAATTTTTATTGAGAAGAGAATGCTTAGATGGACGCATGAGAGCCTTGACACTTAAAAGACAAAATGATAAATGGATATATATGTGATAGGGTTGTCGTATATCGAATGACGGACAAGATTAAATAGAGATGTTGACAAACAAATGAGCTTGATCTGCTTGACCAAATAATGTTGACTTCAAATATTGATCAGGATTGACTAATTTTTATTTTCCGTAACAGTTGTACATATCTATAAAGCTACATTTATGATGTAGATGAATATTCATAATTTGAGAGATTAGATATATAACAGATAATATCCATGACGAAAAGGACCTGGGCGACGGGAGAAAAGAAGGGGAGGCCTTATGGCCTTGGTGCAAAGAGCATAGCCTTCGAGGACGAGATCTCCCGTGGTCCCGTACTGAGTTCCCTGAGCTACTCATAGCCAGATCAGGATGCTATAGCCAGACAGGTCGCGGCAATGAACAAAGAGCTTCGTCAGTTGCGCGAACAGATGATAGAAGGCCAATAAAGGGTTGAAAACTCTATAGCACGCATGACAGAGACTTTTGCAAATCGTCAGGGCAAGCAACTAATAACATTCGTAGAGGATGAGGAGGAGAGGGTGGGAGATGATGATTAGAACTTACTTTCTGCGTTTTATTTATTTATTTTTAGCATTACTTTGAACATTTAATGGATTTTTTATTTTATTTTGTTGTTGTTATTTGGGACAATTTGTTAAATTCTATAACTTTACATTATTGATATTTAGTTGAGCTATAATTTGTGTTAATGTTATTTATCCATGGCTAGATAAAATATTGTTGCATTGTGGATTATATGCATCGTGGCGGTTGTGGAAATGTAACTGGTATTTTATTTTTTTTGTTACAGGTTAGCATTTGTTTTACGTTCAATAATCCAACGATCAAGCGACAATTATTTTTTTGTCATTCTTCGATATTATTTGTTGCTAATCCGACACTAATCTGACGCTACTTTTAATGTTCGATTTTTTCGACGCCAAATTTGGACGCAAGCATAGCCTCAACAAAACCGATACAAAGTTAACGCAAATAAATTAGGACGAATTATTTCGACACTAAAGAGATGAAAATTGCATTACCAACTCTCGTTTTACCCGCAAAAAAATCAAATGTAAATAAGACGCAACGAAGACAATCACCTAAAATATCGTACAATTAGCCTTTGATTTGTGTTTGATACGTCTGATGCAAATTCAATAAATTCCTTTAGTACAATTTCCTAGAGCAAAAAAAAGAAAACAATTAAAAAACTTCCAAGTTTTTTTTAGTAAGAGGTAAGAGATATGCGAGTCATGTCAGCATTTGGTGATGTGATTCCAAAAAGAGATGTTGGACATGAAAAGTTGGAGCCTATTGTTATCCACCTCCAAAAAGATACTTTGGCTATGCTCTTGGCTTGCAACATTCATAAACATTGGCCTAGTTAAGTTGGCCAACTTCGACAAAAGCAAAGAGTACAACTACTGATTTGACAACCTCCTTCAATTGGCACCTCTAGGTCCGCAAGGTAACCCAGATGACCGCACCAAAAGAGCAGCTTATGCAATGGCAATAAAAACAACATTAAATCAACCGAGAAGCCATACCATTGTATCCATTAGCAGCAATAGTAGAATTGTGGTTTCCACCTGACAAGGCAAGGCAAGGCAAGGGGCCAATTGACCTGAGTGGTCACCCTAACAGTCACAAATTCATGGTTATACTCCTGTTCAAGTGTCAATCATAGATCCACGCACATGCGCAACACCTCACTGTTGATGCGTTCAACACCTAAGCATGGCACGAAGTGTGCCAGCTTCGCAGTTTGGTCAAGAAGCCCATTTGCATCAATAAGCTAATAGAATTTAGGCGCATTTACATACACACCACCCAATTCCTCTGAATTTATATATCTAACACCTAACTTTAGTTTTTTTACATTTATACCACCTAAATCTTTTATATGACAAAAGAATCATCATTTTTGTCAAACCCGACCTCATAGATTGGAATTGACCAAATCAGAAACTGTGATTGGACAATATTAACCTTTTTTTTTAAATTATACAATAATCCATCATAACTTTCAATGATAAAAAGAGCCACAAAAATTCACAAGGTACACTAATTGAAAAATTAAATTTATCCAAAACAACAATATAGTCTAAAAGTAAAACAGTATCACAATCCAACCAACAATAGTTTGAAATTTCTCAGAATTAAACAGTAAAATAAACTAAAAGCATAATAAACAACATATTACCTTGTATCAATAGTCCTCCTGTAAATCAATTCTTCATGTCAGACATATCAACCTAATGTTTTACTTGAAAGAAACAATTAATTCAAACAGTAAGCTTACCACAACTTAGTAAACATTTACAATCTTATATGTATTAAATTAATATGAAAATATTATATATGAATTTCCAAAAGAAATTTAATTCAATTATTAATTAAAGTGTAAGCTTTCATTTTAGATTAACTCTTTTTGTTTTAATTCAAACATTTATTTTTTCTAAATTTTTAAGAAGTTATATCAGGATTACTGTCATACCCGAAGATATCCAATAAAGTTGTATGCAAGCTACCCTGAAAAATTTTTGTCCATTAGTACCCTCACAATTTTGCACTCGAAAAAAAACCTTTACCATTTAGATTTCCTTTTTGCAAACACAGNTATTCTTTATGTTTACTTTTTCCTCTATATATACACATTTAGTTTACCTTCAACCTGAATCCCACCACCCCTAGGTTCAACCTCCTTGATTTCTGTCTCCTTAGTTGATTCATCTCACATCACAAGACATGACAATGATCCTACTTGCACCACTTCTTCACTATTATTACTCATTCTCTCTTGCCTTATATCTCAAGTGTTTGTTTAGTCACCGAAAGATGAATTCACCTCCAAAGTATAGTATGGTTCAAATTCTTTGAATGAGACATTCATACTCACAAAGATTTTCTTCTCAACTGAGCTCGAGTAGACAACCCTTTTGAGTAGCAGAATAGCACACAGGCATACTTTTCACAGCTCTGAGATCAAATTTCCCTATAGATGATCTGTTGTTTTTCACAAAACATGCACATCCAAATATCTTCAATGGAAGGATTCCACTATTATCTTATTTCAACATATGACGAGAGGAATTTCACTCCAACACTCTTAAGGGCATCCTGTTAATTAATGAGCGGTTGTCAATATTGGTTGCCCTCAAATATTATGGAACATTCATTGTCATCATCATGTTCTGAACTACCTCTAAAAGATGCTGATTCTTCCTCTAGGCTACTCTATTCTTGTGCCGGTGTGTATAGTCATGTGATTTGGCGCCGTATCCCTTGAGCTGACAAGTAGTCCCCAAATGCTTTGTTGATATATTCTGTCTCATTATCAGATCTCGATGCATTCACAACCGCCCCATATTGGGTCTGGATTGTCTTATGGAAATTTTTAAAGCATGCAATTACCTCACTCTTTTGTTTCATCAAGTATATACAGATAATATAAGAAAAACAATCAATAAACGTAACAAAATAACGATAATTATTCATAGAACTAGTAGAACAACGCCCCCATACATCGGAATGTATCAAATCAAACACACCAAAGCTTTTATTCCCAGAACTGACATAAGAGTTCCTAGTGAGCTTGTCAAACACACAAGCATCACACACTAGTTTCAACTTATTCTTTAATACAAGGATGGATTCAAACGATTCAATTGACTGAATGAGGAGTGCCCCATGCGCCTANCCAAAGAGTTGTTTATGGAGAGCATTTGGTTAGTAAGGTTACCACCAACTTTTCTTCTTAGATTTAGTTCTGCTATTGCTGCTCATTTCAATGTAAATCTTAAAAAAATAAGAAGGTTCTTTTAGTTCACATCTAAAAGCAAGCTGTTTATATTTAAATGCTTAAAGTTTGAAAACATTCTTGTTTATAATTCAAGTTTTCATTATGTTATTGTAATTAGTTAGTTAAAATTGTTTGTTTAGTTGTAGTTAAGTTGCTTGATATGACATTGTAGTCTGTAAATATCTCTGTTGGGCGGAATGAGAATGATGATGCAGAAATTGACGGTCCGTTTGGGGCAGCTTATAAGTGCGGGCGGCGTTTTCAAAACGCCGCCATACCGTTTGGTTCGCGCTTTTAGCCAGCTTATCCGAAACTGCATTTGAGTTTTTACACTAATCGCAGACCGCAGGCCGCCCCCTGCGGCCGGCCCGCGAGCCGCGTTTCAGGATAAGCAGCTTATCTTGAAACGCACAAGCTGTCCCAAACGGACAATAAATGAATGTGTTTTCCTTCTTCTATGCTGCTCTCTTTTTTAGTTGTTTTTGAAGCGTAAAACAACTCAAAATGTTCAGTTATCATCAATGGTGCCTTTGCTACATAGTCCTTGATCATAAATGCTGCTAACAACTACCAATCATCACTATTGCCTATTCAAGATTGCTTAAGATTAGCATAGTCACGAGAAAATATTGCGTCCGGAGTCCGTACGGGAGCTGCGTCCAAACAACGGACGTGATTCAGCAGAGGTCCGAGCTCCTGCTCCGCCCCGTTATATCACGTTTGTTGTTCGGATGCAGCTCTGCGCCGGACTCTGGACATAATATTTTTTCCAGAGTCACTGTCTTGATTTACGTTTTGGGTTTTTGGTTGACTTCATCGACGTCAATTGCACGATTTTGTCTCCATTTGTGTTCTTCTGATCTGTAACCTCCAGCACTAGCTCTTGCATCCATTAAAAAATAGTAGCTTCTTTGCTACCCACCTTTTTTGTTGTCTAGATTTTGTTGCCTTAAATGGCAACTTTAATTCCCGGCTTCAGTAAGTTCAATATGTCTTCCATTTTGCCTTAAATCCTGGATTTACTAAATCAAGAAACTTACCTATTTGGAAGACACTTAATGCTTGTATAATGGGATGCCAAATTTCTTTTATGATGCAACACAGGTTCAGATTCCTCTTGTTTTTTTTTTTGTAACACAAGTGGATTAGTATAGGTTTTATTAACTTGCTTCTTAATACTCATTCTATTAATGCTTTTAAAGTTAATAGAATCATCATTAATGGCTAATAAGATCTTCATAAATTGTTGGAGTGTCTTCCTAAAGCTACTATCAATATAATGTCACGACCTTGTCCGGAACTTGAAATTAACCAAGGTAAAAATAAATAGTAGGAAAGTGAAATTAAGTTTTCAATTATTCTTTTTCTATCACTATTGTTTAATATCCAAATATTGATTGAAAGAGTGACTAGAGAAAACATTTTAACTAACAAATAAAGGTTTACTTTTTTGGCTGTTGATCTCGGTTTCATGTAATCATTAGCTTCTCTAGTATTCATTTTATTCAAAAGATTAGAACTTAAAATAAAAAATCAAAATAATATAATAAGTTATCTAAGATAACTCGGTGAAGCAATCACACTTCTAAACTACAATAACTCAATAAAAGAAAGTAATATACATGCTGATCTTTTATATTTCAGTATAGAAAATCTTATAACAATCTAATATGTATGTTTTTGACATACTTAATACAAATAATTTATATTTCGATATGCATTAACTTTAACTTTACTTTTCAATATTTAATCTTTAACTTTATTTTAACTTTATATTCTTAATATTCATCTCTCTCAAAAGCGCCGTTAAAATATAACCTAATACACTTCTAATCGATATAATCTTGATAGCACTGCGGTTTGTGAACTAATTTACATGATTATTTAAGGTGGAAAGATGTTTACTCACCTCTGATTGATACTTTCTTTTCGGTGCAAAGGTCAGATTATACAATTGTCTGAGGTGGTAAGAGTGCCCACTCAACTTTGGTTGATACACTCCCGTAGGCACAACGACTAGTGATCTAAATTTCACAATTGTCGAAGGAATGTCATAATTGTATGTGGAGTTGGGAAAAACATATATGTGTGCGGGCACATTGACGTGCCCAACCAGTACCACAAGGGATAATGCATATTTATTTGAATCTCTAAGTTATGCAATAATTTGATATATGCATTTCTACTAGAATTTAAAAGCTTTAGATGTTTGTGATTCTTTTAATATTGTGCAGGGTTACGACTGGTGTGGGATTTGCTTTTTGCTGCCCTTTTTCTCTTAGCATTATGGTATATTTACATACATATCACTAATTTTTTTTTGTATTTATATATCTAACATCTAAACTTCAATTTTTACATATGTCACCTTAACTATGCATGAAAAGTTGTATTTTATTTCTTAAAATTTAAAATAGTTTTATTTTAGATGTGATATGAAAGATTTGGGTAATATAAATGTACAAAGTAAAGCTTAGATGTTAGATATGTAAATACTTAGGAATCGGTTGGTATGTATGCAAATGCTCCTAATTTCAAGTAAGTTGGTTGTGATGGCTACAATAATTTCTGCATTCTCAAAATTAGGCTTTTTTTAAATTTTTATCTTTGGAAAGCTTTCTTGGCTACTTTATTTAGTTGCCTTCTTCCTTGTTTATATCTGTGTTTGCTACTTTGAGCTTGATGGCCTTATTATGTGTGGCCGTTATATTATCAAATAAGTTTTTTATTTGGCTGAGTTACTCATTAAAATGAATTTGTCATTGTCTTTAATTCTCATAGCCATTTTTCTATGCTTTACATTGAGTTGAGTAAATTTGCATATTGTGGCTTTATTATGGAGTTTTTAATACATGAGGGAACTATTAGATGTTGGTAATAAAATTTCTAATTTGAGGTACATCGATGCATGCTCGAACTATAGCATATTGGTTCGAAACAAAGTGAATTATTTTAAAGGGTTGAATCGAGTTCTCACCCTACACAAGTGAAATAAAAGGAACAAAAAAGTTGGGGTTACATTCATAGCACACAATTCATTTATATTTACATGTCACACCTGAACTTTGATGTTTGCATGTTTATCACTCAAATGATTAACATCATATAAAAAATATCATTATTATTAAATTTTTTAAATTGAAATAAACTTTTTCATGCGTAGGGTGATAACACGGGAGTGTTAATGAATGTAAATATGATATTTTAGATGCTAGCTATGTCAATACACAAGCATCTTATACACTTTCCGTGTAATGAACTAACACATAATTTAACATTTATAGAAGTTCACATATAGCTTCTCTTTTGAAATTTGAATTTAGCTAGTTTACATGGTATCCGAGCAGAAAGAATCCTAGCTATCCTACATTGTAGAAATGTCTACATCATTTTCTCACATCAGCAGAATTGAAACTCCAGTATTTGTTTCTCTCACTATGACTGAAATTCAAATACCTCTTCTCTAAACTTTCTATTGTCAAACATCAAAACTAAAGCCATAACCCAAATATAAACAAAAAACNTCCCGGCTTCAGTAAGTTCAATATGTCTTCCATTTTGCCTTAAATCCTGGATTTACTAAATCAAGAAACTTATCTATTTGGAAGACACTTAATGCTGTATAATGGGATGCCAAATTTCTTTTATGATGCAACACAGGTTCGGATTCCTCTTGTTTTTTTTTGTAACACAAGTGGATTAGTATAGGTTTTATTAACTTGCTTCTTAATACTCATTCTATTAATGCTTTTAAAGTTAATAGAATCGTCATTAATGGGTAATAAGATCTTCATAAATTGTTGGAGTGTCTTCCTAAAGCTACTATCAATATAATGTCACAACCTTGTCCGGAACTTGAATTAACCAAGGTAAAAACAAATAGTAACAAATAGTAGGAAAATGAAATTAAGTTTTCAGTTATTCTTTTTCTATCACTATTGTTTAATATCCAAATATTGATTGAACGAGTGACTAGAGAAAACATTTTAACTAACAAATAAAGGTTTACTTTTTTGGTTATTGATCTCGGTCTCATGTAATCATTTGCTTCTCTAGTATTCATCTTATTCAAAAGATTAGAACTTAAAATAAAAAATTAAAATAATATAATAAGTTATGTAAGATAATTCGGTGGAGCAATCACACTTCTAAATTACAATAACTCAATAAAAGAAAGTAATATACATGCTGATCTTTTATATTTTAGTATAGAAAATCTTATAACAATCTAATATATATGTTTTTGACATACTCAATACAAATAATTTATATTTCGATATGCATTAACTTTTACTTTACTTTTTAGTATTTAATCTTTAACTTTATTTTAACTTTATATTCTTAATATTCATCTCTCTCAAAAGCGCCGTTAAAATATAACCTAATACACTTCTAATCGATATAATCTTGATAGCACTGCGGTTTGTGAACTAATTTACATGATTATCTAAGGTGGAAAGATGTCTACTCACCTCTGATCGATACTTTTTTTTCGGTGCAAAGGTCAGATTACACAATTGTCCGAGGTGGTAAGATTGCCCACTCAACATTGGCTGATACACTCCTGTAGGCACGACGACTAGTGATCTAAATTTCACAATTGTCTGAGGAATGTCATAATTGTCTGTGGTGTTGGGAAAAACATATATGTGTGTGGGCACATTAACGTGCCCAACCAGTACCACAAGGGATAATGCATATTTATTTGAATCTCAAAGTTATGCAATAATTTGATATATGCATTTCTACTAGAATTTAAAAGCTTTAGATGTTTGCGATTCTTTTAATATTGTGCAGGGTTACGACTGGTGTGGGATTTGCTTTTTGCTGCCCTTTTTCTCTTAGCATTATGGTATATTTACATACATATCACTAATTTTTTTTTTGTATTTATATATCTAACATCTAAACTTCAATTTTTACATGTCACCTTAACTATGCATGAAAAGTTGTATTTTATTTCTTAAAATTTAAAATAGTTTTATTTTAGATGTGATATGAAAGATTTGGGTAACATAAATGTTTAAAGTAAAGCTCCTAATTTCAAGTAAGTTGGTTGTGATGGCTACAATAATTTCTGCATTCTCAAAATTAGGCTTTTTTTAAATTTTTATCTTTGGAAAGCTTTCTTGGCTACTTTATTTAGTTGCCTTCTTCCTTGTTTATATCTGTGTTTGCTACTTTGAGCTTGATGGCCTTATTATGTGTGGCCGTTATATTATCAAACAAGTTCTTTATTTGGCTGTGTTACTCTTAAAATGAATTTGTCATTGTCTTAATTCTCATAGCCATTTTTCTATGCCTTACATTGAGTTGAGTAAATTTGCATATTGTGGCTTTATTATGGAGTTTTTAATACATGAGGGAACTATTAGATGTTGGTAATAAAATTTCTAATTTGAGGTACGGTGATGCATGCTCGAACTATAGCATATTGGTTTGAAACAAAATGAAGTATTTTAAAGGGTTGAATCAAGTTCTCACCCTACACAAGTGAAATAAAAGAAACAAAAAAGTTGGGGTTACATTCATAGCACACAATTCATTTGTATTTGCATGTCACACCTGAACTTTGATGTTTGCATGTTTATCACTCAAATGATTAACATCACATCAAAAATATCATTATTATTAAATTTTTTAAATTGAAATAAACTTTTTCATGCGTAAGGTTATAACATGGGAGTGTTAATGAATGTAAATATGAAATTTTAGATGCTAGCTATGTAAATACACAAGCATCTTACACACTTATCATGTAATGAACTGACACATAATTCAACATTTATAGAAGTTCACATATAGCTTCTCTTTTGAAATTTGAATTTAGCTAGTTTACATGGTATCAGAGTAGAAAGAATCCTAGCTATCCTACATTGTAGAAATGTCTACATCATTTTCTCATATCAGCAGAATTGAAACTCCAGTATCTATTTCTCTCACTATGACTGAAATTCAAATTCCTCTTCTCTGAACTTTCTATTGTCAAACATCAAAACTAAAGCCATAACCCAAATATAAACAGAAAATTTTCCTACATGGAAGTCTCAACCTCTCAAATTATTTAAGTCAAATGAATTTGATGGTTGCTTAGATGGCTCAACTGCTTGTCTACCACCTCATCTCACAGATATTGATGAAACCAAATCTCAAATCATCAATTCTCTATATGGCAACATATAGACCAAAATCTTTTAGCTGACATCTACTCTATCATCTCAACCTCTATTCTACCTCACATTCTCAACCTGCAATCCACAATAGTTATATGGAATATATTATCCAAAAGATTACAGTCCTAAAACCATTTGAGATTTATCCTATTGGAAAATGAACGCCATATCTCTTTGAAATATTCCACCAAGTCCAAATACCTTCTTCAGTTCAAATCCCGTTTGCTTAATATTGACCTTGAAGGAGGACATAGATAATGAAGACATCAGTTTATACTTCCTCAACGACCTCCCACCCTTTAATCAATTCTTCGGAACAACAATCATGATAAGAACTAAGCATATAAACTGAGATGGTTGTTTCAATGTTGTAATAATCTTCAAGAATAACTCTACCATGAATATGGCTCTCTTAACCACATCAATATGGGTACAAAAACCTTTGACAGAGAAAGATGAAGAAACTCAACACCCATAAAAGTTAAGGAGGAGCTCAAACCATCAACAAAAGGGGAGGTCGAACAACTACTAACTTCATTTCCTATCATATTTGCGAAAAAAATTATCACACAACACTTTTATGTTGGCACTAGACCAATTTTAATTCCTATCCATCTCACTCACTAACATCTAAAACTGCCTTGATAATAGCAACCTTCACCAAAATGGCATAATTGATCTTTGATATTGAGGCCTCATCTCAACAAAATTCCAACTATGAGAACTTATAGCAACCAACTCCTTGTCAAACATATGAACAAGTTATAATTGGAAATGGATCATCCATTCCCATTATTCACACTGGTCAAGGCTTGCTCCTAAATCCTCAACGTAAGCTCAATCTCACTTGTCTTTTACATGCTCCCAAACTATCCCACATTTAATTCTTATTTTATTAAATGGTCACTGATAAAAATTACAATATTTCATTTAATGAGGCTAGTTTTGCTATCAATGATCAGAAGACAAGTTAATTCATTCTAGAGGGACCTAGATGCAATAGACTATATCCAATCATAGATCTCTCTGCTACTCATCCTCTTATATCCTACTTAGAAGTTTAGCATCATCGTCTAAGCCATCACCAACATGAAGCTATTGATGTCATTTTAAGGAGAAATAATTCTTTAGGCATATCTATACAAAAAATACTTGTAATACATGTAACTCTTCTAAGAGTCATAGACAATCATTTCTCATTTCTCTCCACATATCTCTCCACTGTTCTATATAACTCGTTGCTAAAGTATATACAGGTGTATGGGGACCTACCCCAATTACATCACTATAAGGATACACACTCTAATTACTCTTTATTTATGATTACTTGCTCTATTGTTAGATATTCCCAATGCTTGCAAAATTTGAGATTGCCACTAAACTCATAAAATTTCACAAAATAATCAAAATACTTCAATTCGTTGGAGGAGAAAACCTCAAACATACTCACCTTCAATCCCATGGAATACTTAACATGTTCATATACACCACGACAAAATGAGGCCTTCAAAAGAAAGGAAAAGAACCTCACCAGAAAACTACTGCTTGCATCTCATTTTTATGTTGACGCAATCCTCACTTCTTCGTATCTAAGAAATTGAATGCCCATCAAAATAATAAATATGCAATCTTCATATGAGCCACTATAGAATACATCACCTGCATAGAATCTTTTACGCACCTTGGATGACTTTACTTAGGCAAAAATCACTTTCACTACACAAGGTAGCACCAACAGCTCCACCTTATGTCCTCATGGGTCATGGGTTATTCCACCTCAAATAATGAATATCGTTATTATAACAGATATACTAGAAAAATCAGCTCTTATCATGTCACATTCAATGAAAACTCACTCTCTTACTCATCCTCAAATTCAACAATCCAACCAACAAACCACAAAACTCAAACATCTTCTTTATTCCAATACTCACTCTAACTCCCAATCAAACATCTCGCTCTAGTTCAACCTTTCCAACATTACCAATCAGCAACACGCCTCTCATCTCACCAGCCTCCTCATGAATAAATCCTTACTCTTCTCAATCAAAATCTTCTCTTATACCAACCTAGTACATCCTTCTCAATATACCATCAAACATCCCATGATAATCTAGTCTCAAATAAGCTCTCTCAAATCAAAATGGATTATGGATCATCAAACCAATATTTTTCCATCACTTGGTCCCTCATGCTACTCTCAAGCTATAAAATCATCATATTAGGGGAGGGCAATCTCTCAAGAATTCTTGGCTTTACAACAACTTGATAGCTGGTAATTGGTACCCCCATTACCAAACTAAAAGACATTATGCTATCATTAGACATGTCAAACCAAATTATCTTAAAATGACTCAATTGCTCACTACAAAGCAAGACTTCTAGCACAAGGATTCATTCAGGAAAAGGGAATTGATTGCCAAGAAATCTTCAGTGCAGTGGCCAAATTTCCTATCATTCGCATTCTCTTAATCGTAGTTGTATTATAGTTGGTTATTTCTGATTTCTTCCTTCATGGCACCTTAAATGGCAATATGCACTAGGTTCAATCCCAAGGCTTTCAGGATACTTATAATCCAAAGCACTTCTATCTACCTCAAAAAGCAATCTATGTGTTAAAATTAGCTCCACACCAATGGCATTCCACTTTCTCCACTTACACGTAGTACTGCAAATCGTTCACTCCTTATCTACAAGACTAAAGACTATGCATATTTCTTCTTGTCTATGTAGATGATATTTTTATTTTAAGTAATGATTGCACCACCATCTCATCTACCATACGAGATCTATGGATAGGTTTTCAACTAAATAAACTAAGACCAATCTCCACGTTGGGCATTCACATAAGTCCTCTTCTAACAGGCTACTTTCTTACTCAAACTTCCTACGTAATTGTGATACTCCAACAAAGAGGAATGCACAATTGCCAACCTGCCTTAACCCCTCTTCCTTCCAAGATTAAATTTGATCTCTCCTTTCAACAATAGTTTACAAATTTGATAGAATATAGACAGATAGCTAGATCTTTATAATTTCTAAAAATTATAAGACATAATATCACTCAATATATGCATAAACTAATTATCTACCATTACAGCTCATCATACATCTTCTCAGGTACTTGGAAGAAACATTAGCTCATGGTCTATCCATAACCATAAGCATTTTAACATTATAGCCCCACTCAAATTCTGATTGGGCCAATGACACTCAAGAATGTTGTTCGACTTCGAGCTACTACACTTTCCTTCGTGACACCTTAATCTCCTGTCGCGTGAAAAAATAAAAAATAGGTTGCAAGATCATCAATGAAAGTATAATCTAGTGCTTTAGCGACTGCAACCACATACCTCATTTGGCACGAAAGACTGCTCCATGAATTCAATATCTCTATTGAAACACCAAAAAAACAATACACTATGACAACACTTCTTCCATTAAACTTCTAGTAAATCCCATTTTTCATGCTCGAACAAAACATATAGAGCTAGATTATCAACATATACGTGACAACATCTCTTCAAAAGAAATCACCATACAATATACTACTTCCTAAGATCATGTGACATATAACTTCACCAAATCTCTAACACTAGTTCAATTTATGAAGCCTGATAACTAGCTCACGATCAATATACACCTTCTCTTCTGAAATTTGAATTCAAACAATCCACACATACCACCTAATTTCTATGTTTATATATATATAACACCTAAAGTGCACCTTTTACCAAAATATTTCATATCGCATCCAGAATACCATCATTTTTAACTTTTCAAATTTAAAATACACTTTTTCATGTAATAGGTAAGATGGCATGTATATAAAAATCAAAGTTTAGGTGTTATATATGCAAATGCATAGGAATTTAGTATGCATGTAAATATTTTAAGCTACAAGAAATAACATTTTTATGTAAGCGCATATTGTACATTTATCAATTCAAATAATTCAATCTACTTTGACAATTAATATGTTTAAATTATATATGTGTAAACTAATAAAACAAAGCAATATTAAAAGTAAGGATTTAGTTCAAGTAAAATATATTAAAGATGTAAATCAAAAAGTATTTTTCTTATACGAGGTTATTTAACATATGTGGGTGTAATAATTTGATAAATTTTTCAATGATGATTGTGAGAATATGATGAACTTTAGTGATTTCAATAGTATTAATAATAACAAAAGTTTTTTATTTCTATTGTCACGTTCGTAAAATGAAAGTTGCTGAGACTTTAGAGAAAATAAAGTACAGAAAAACAGTATGTCTTGATGGTATTTTAACGCAAATGTAGAATTGTAGGAGATCTGAGAATTTTGTCTTAATAAACTTTTTAATATTATTTTAAAAACTAAATAGACGCTTGATGAGTATAAAATCTATTGGTTTGTATTTCTAAAAATAAAAGGGGAAGCATAAAAGTGCAAAATATAAAGGAATTAAGTTGATATGTCGTACATTAAAGTTATGGAGAGTAATTGAACATAGATTGTGTGATACAAAAATTTCCCAAAATTAGTTTTGATTCATTTTAGGTGAGTTTACTATTGAGACTATAGATTTAATGAGAGATTTAATGGAGGGGTATTGAAAGACTAAAGAGGATCTATATATGTTTTATGTTGATTTAAAAAAAAATAAGATAAAATTCAAAGAGAAGTGCTTTAAAGAATTTTTTAAAAAAAAGGTGTGAATATTGCTTATATTCAATTCATTAAAATTATGTATATGAAAGATATAATTTATATTTGACCGTAATGATGATTGACCAAATATTTTTCTATTTCAGTTGGATTATATAAAGATTCGACTTGAACCCGTATCTTTTTGCTTTAGTTATAGATGTTCTTCGTTAAACATTGGTATATGTTTTTCACTAATGATGCCTTTATTGTGGATAAGTCTATAGAGAGTTTAAGAAAATTTTGAATTATAGAAGTCAACTTTTGAGTCTAAAGATTTTCGTTTGCGTGGATCCAAAACTTAATACATGAAATATAATTTTAATGGTAGTAAATCTAGTGGCAAAGTTGTAACAATTGATGATCAACTTATTAAAAGGAGTGAAAGTATTAGATACCTTGGTTTAGCGTCGAAAGTGATGGTGATATAGATGGGAATGTTATTAGTAAAATTCAAGTCAGATGGTTGAAATGGAGGAATGCATCAGGCCTATTGTGTAATATAAAAGTACCGCTTAGATGCAAAGAAAAATTTTATAAGAAATTACTGACACCTACAATGTTTTATGACACAAAATGTTGAAAAAAATTTGCATACATAAGACGTACGCAGAGTTGTGTACGTCTGTAACCTGCAAACAAGTTATAGGGAGGATTTCAAGAGGTTATAACCGCGTTATACCCCATGTAACCTCCATGTAACCTACCTATATATAAAAACAGAAGCGCGGAACTTATTCAAAGTTACAAGTAGGTTACAGGGGGTATAACGCAATTATAACCTCCTGAAATTCTCCTTATAACCTGTTTGCAGGTTACAGACGTACGCAGCTCTGCGTACGTCTTATGTACACAAATTTTTTTCCCAAAATGTTAGCTTGCAAAAGATGAGCATAAAATTAAGATTTGTTGAGGTGAGGCGCTCGAGTGAATGAGTGGCTTTACACTTACAAACAAAATGTGGAACAATTATACAAATTAAATGGTTAGAGTAGCTCTACTGGCAATCAAGAATAGAGTCGGCTTAAATGACTTGGTCACATTAAACATCGATCATATGATGACATGAAAAACTAGATGTTTTAAATTTCACGGTTGTTAAAAAAGATAGAGGGCCAAAAAAGAAAAAAAACGTACATTTTCTATAAAAAGTTAGCTTAATTGACTAGTTAAATGTAAATATAACACTCAATAAGACACAACAGCAAGAATTTATCATCCCCATTTAGTGCGATAAAAAACATTGTCATTGTATTAAAAAGATTAATTGCTAGATTAAAACAAACCAAATGAGAAATAAACACACAACAAACGACTAAAATTCTTAATTTCTCGACAGAAATTCAGATGAAGATACATCACGCTGACAGAATAAAGGCAGCNATTGCTAGATTAAAACAAACCAAATGAGAAATAAACACACAACAAACGACTAAAATTCTTAATTTCTCGACATAAATTCAGATGAAGATACATCACGCTGACAGAATAAAGGCAGCAAAAGANAAAGTGTACCTTTTACCAAAATATTTCATATCGCATCCAGAATACCATCATTTTTAACTTTTCAAATTTAAAGTACATTTTTTCATGTAATAGGTAAGATGGCATGTAAAAATCAAAGTTTAGGTGTTATATATGCAAATGCATAGGAATTTAGTATGTATGTAAATATTTTAAGCTACAAGAAATAACATTTTTATGTAAACAATTCAAATAATTCAATATACTTTGACAATAAAATTTTTAAATTATATATGTGTAAACTAATAAAACAAAGCAATATTAAAAGTAAAGATTTAGTTCAAGTAAAATATATTAAAGATGTAAATCAAAATGTATTTTTCTTATACGAGATTATTTAACATATGCGGGTGTAATAATTTAATAAATTTCTCAATGATGATTGTGAGAATATGATAACAAATTTTTTTTTTTAATTTCTATTGTCACATTGGTAAAATGGAAGTTGCTGAGACTTTAGAGAAAATAAAGTATAGAAAAACAATAGGTCTTGATGATATTTTAACGCAAATGTAGAATTGTAGGAGATCTGAGAATTTTTTGTCTTAATAAACTTTTTAATATTATTTTAAAAACTAAATAGACGTTTGATGAGTATAAAATCTATTGGTTTGTATTTCTAAAAATAAAAGGGGAAGCATAAAAGTGTAAATTATAAAGGAATTAAGTTAATATGTCATACATTAAAGTTATGGAGAGTAATTGAACATAGATTATGTGATACAAAAAATCTATGCTCCAGTGGCAAACAAGAATAGAGTCACCTTAAATGACTTGAATTTATTTGGTAAAAGAAACCAATCCATGTAGTGTTACGATCCAGATGACATGATGGCACTCTAATATCAATAACGGGCATGAAAGGTTTGGAGCGTGGAACAAAAATTCTAAATAAAATGTGGAACAATTATATACATGAAAGGGTTGGAGTAGCTCCAGTGGCAAATAAGAATAGAGTATCCTTAAATGGCTTGATCTAAGGCTTGATCACATTAAACGTCGATCATATGATGACTTGAAAAACTAGAAGTTTTAGATTTCACAATTGTTAAAAAAGATAGAGGGCCAAAAAAAAAAAAAAAAACTTGCGCATTTTCTATAAAAAGTTAGCTTAATTGATGAGTTAAATGTAAATATAACACCAATAAGACACAACAGCGAGAATTGATTCATCCCCCACTTAGTGCGATAAAAGACATTGTCATTGTATTAAAAAGATTAATAATACTAACTAAATTCAGAATTTCATTAAAAAAAAAATTGCTAGATTAAAACAAACCAAATGAGAAATAAACATACAACAAACGACTAACATTCTTAATTTCTCGACAGAAATTCAAATGAAGATGCATCACGCTGACAGAATAAAGGCAGCAAAAGAGAAAAAATGAAAAGAAAAAATCTCTAGAGGCCAGCAGAAACCAATCCATGCAGTGTTACGATCCCGATGACGGCACTCTGATCGTCAATAACGGGCAAGAACTGGACAGCAGATGGTGGCGACTCCATTTTCTCCATAGCATCTGCAGCCATTGCTTCAGGCCTGATTGTTCTTGGGTTTCTGGCAATCAAAATAAAAATGAGCGACTAAAAATC